>JAMAKE010000151.1:0-38780 GCA_023628695.1 Nectriaceae sp. PG4201 | reverse complement strand
GACCTTGTTACCTTCAATTAGATAGAAAATCAAGAGTCTTTCAGCTTCATCTCTCTGGGACCTAGCGAATGCGACAGGATGGCTTGAAATAAGTTGTGAACATTGGTGGGCTATGAAGTCATGGTTGGCCAGAGACTCCGATACCTGTCCTGTCTATTGGCCTCCTAACCCTAAATATCCCATTAAGAAGTGTATGGGCCTCGACAGCTAGGCCAGATGTGGTGGCAAAGAAGCAATGATTACTCATCTTCATTGATGATACATCCACCACATAGGACTCCCCTGAGTATGTTCTACACGCCGCACCATTTCCGACTTCAAACCACGATAGGAATTGGTACAAAATCAGCGCTAAGGAGGCGGACGTCGATAAATCGAGCTCAAGCTAGTCAATGGCTATCATACCGTTGAAATTGAGGGTTCAGGCGAATTTAAGCTTATAATCTGCGAGGCGTATAGACTTAGCATTTCACACATGCTGCGTATACGGATTGCAATGGGGCTATAGGAGGTAGAAGGCGTACAAACAGCGCAGTTCGAAATTCCAAACTGCGCCAGCGAGAGTCTGATGATTGAGTAAGGGTTTCTGAATCCTGTGATGCTTGGACCTCACCCAAATAGAGGAAACGTGAACTTGGAGTGCGAAGGAAGTAGCCAGCTTCTATATACGTCAACCAACACAACGCGTCACGCGAGTCTCGTACCGGAGCAGGAGATATGAGAAAACTAAGATGAATAAAACATAATCTAATCGGGCCAACTCTAGAGTTATGATTGCTACTTGTCGAAGTCTTGTTCTTGATTGATGATAATAACAAATTGAGTTAAACACTAGGCATCTACTACTAGAGGATCCTCCCCTCGGATGCCCCTCCAGCTGTTTGCCGCTGTGATCACGTCCGGGCATCTTTTCAAGAGGAAGGCCCATTTCTTAGCAAACCTCTCTGTAAGCTCCCAGCCAGAAATATCCCAAGGGTCTGACCAGGAAACCAGCCCCGGCTCGCCTTTCCAAATGTCTTCCGAGTTTGGGAGATCAGCGGTAGAACTCTTATTTCTTGGTGTGCTTCTCGGCTCTATCTGGCTACCACGGCAACCCTCTTTCCCTTTGGTGCTTTCTGGTTGCATCGGCGGCTCTCCTTTGTCTTCTCCCGTGCAGCACAGCCTATCAAATACGCCGCCAATCAGGTCCATGACAAAGTCATCCTCAATAAATCGAGACGACTCCAGTGCTAAGATTAGGTTATCCCGTAGCTGAGGGGAGGGAAATAGATCGATCCAGCCAAAGTGGGGGATGTGCTGTTGGAGTTGTGTTGGCATTAGAGCTGGTGGTAATGTGGCGTCGACTGTGGGTGAATCGACGATTGTGTTTGGCCACTTTGACATGCCGGCACGAAGCGGTAGCTTAAAAACGCGCCGGACGGAGCAGAACCTGGATGTAGAAAGGGGGATAGAGCTTATTATAAAGTAGTTTGTGAGTATGGCGCGGCAGACGTTCAATGAAATAACATGAAGAAGCTGGTGGTCTGGGGTTAGGGGAAAGTAGGAGGTAGCAGAGTGACAGTCAGACAACAGGTCTCTATTGTGAAATTCAGCTGTCATTTGGACAGTCCGCTTCAAAGGAGTGGAAGTGCTTCCACCACCTTCGTGTTTCGCGCTGGAGGTGTATCGTTGTTCATCCTTGAGTCTCTGTCGTCGTCCTATTGAACAACCCCTTAGTAGCGCATACCCACAATGGAAGGTCTATAAACATGCTTACGTGCTGCCCGCTGATTTAACCTGTTTTGCCTTTTTCTCCTTTCTTTTGCGTCCTGCAACCCTGCCCATTCATCTCGCTCCTGGAGCACCTGAGGCCAATAGAAGGCCAGATTAGACCACTTTCAAACAATACTGGATTAGCCGCCTTAGATACCTCTTCGTACATGGGTACTAGGCGAAAAGTTTGAAAAGAGCCCATGGTTCAGTGTACGTGGTGATCAATGTAGAAGTCTCTCGTCATGGAGTAAGCCTAGACGAATCGCGAGTGAGCGAAAAGGTAGATGGAAGAAACTTAATAAATGTCATTCTGCTGACGTCTTTTACCCCAATAAAGGAAAGGCCGATAAAGCCGACATTTCAACCGCGCTAATGCAATGCGGCTGACAGACTAGTGCGATTTCCAAGAGCGGATGACCATTCACTAGCCAATTATGATATAGAATGATTCAAGGTGTGCCTGGTTCGTTGCTTCTACGGCTAAGATTTGGGCTTATGTGTTGAGGTACATAAGGTACCGAGATTCTACTGGTAAGAGCGTAGCCTGTTACTTTTCTCCTTTGTTAGTCCAACATTATGCAGCTGACAGGCTGTGACCCAAATGGGTCTGACCGCTGGCCTATATACACCAAGCAAATATCATATAGGGATTTGGTAGCTGCTGTTGATTTTTATATAAGAGCCTATTAGTCCTCAAATACAACTGACCTGGTACGAAGAAGCCTCTTACATCTTCCGCTATTAAGGCCATATATATGGCCTTTAGTCCCTAAAATCAGCAGCATCCGTCATTCCATCATGTCTGTCTTTTGGGGCATTCTCCGAAACTGCTTCTCCGCGCTGACTTTGCAATCTTTAGAGAACATCCCGATCTTAGGTAAAACTATCTTCGTCACCGGCGCTAGCGGAGGTCTCAGTCTTGAAGCCGCTCACAACTACGTTTGCTTCGGGGCATCGCGTGTAATTGTTGGGGTCAAGTTATACTCCTATAACGAGGTCTATTTAGAAGGGATAATAATAGTTAACCTATATATAGGCAATGTCTAGATCAAATAATAAGTATATGTTATGAATATATTTATTATATAACCCTTTATCCTTAGGATGCCCTTTAGACCTAAGGGGAAACGCAACATTATCTCTAGTGTTAGTTTAGACAGATCAGAATCTTGTGTTGTTGAGGTTTGACTTCTTCCTTGAGTCATTTTCATCTGTCCCGGAATTCGCCCGAAAAGCTATGCGAGACCTCGAAACACTTGATATTGTTGTCCTTAACGCAGCGGTTTCCAAGAATGTGTACAGTGTGACACCGGATGGCTGGGAAGAGTCACTCCAGGTTCACATGTTATCAACGGCTCTCCTTGCTCCATTACTTCTACCAAAGATGCGGCAATCATTGAAACCTGACTGGAAACCGCGCTTGACTATAGTCGCGTCAAGAGCACATCAGAATGTTCCGGATCCGGCAGTATGGCACGGCGCACCAAACATTCTCAATTCATTGAACCGACAAGCCCAATTCGGCAAGTTTGGCGAACGATACAGCGTCTCGAAGCTTCTTGTTATATACGCAGCTAGAGAGATTGCAGAATTATGCACGCATTACGGATGGCAAACACGACGTTGTGGTCAACTACGTATGCCCAGGAGCTTGCAAGTCAGACCAAGCCCGAGAATGGCACAGCTTGTCGCAAAGAATTCTGCTGGCCTTGATAAAGGCAACTGTCTGCAAGACAACAGAAGAGGGAGCTAGGACTCTGGTATACGCAAGCGGACTGGATGGAAGCAGCCATGGACTGGATTCACAATGATAGAATTGAAGAGTGAGTCATATTTCGCGGCCATGCAATTAAGCATCAACTGTCGTGCTCACAATTACTCCACAAACCCGCCGAGCTAGTCACGAATAAAACTGGACGCAAACTGCAAAAGAAGATATGGACCGAAACGCTGGCGGTGTTGGCGCCGTATAACGTTGATGCTAGTGTTTAGGATCACAGTCAACAACCCAAAATATTTAGGAACCTTGGGGTTTAGAAACATCTTCAAAATTTCCAATTTAGGCTAGTTTTAGGCTAGTTTGGGGGCTACATCGGATCGATGGCATTGGTCAAGACTCAGGGCAGAGCTCTAAGACGAAATTCGAGGAAGCTTCCTCAAAAGAAGAAGTGGATTCCTTGAGGAGGAAGATACTAAATCAATGCTGAGGACCTAAGCAGTTTGAACATAAATCTCCGCGCCGGCTGCCAAATTCGTCTGTTTCCGTCAAAATACACGTATCCTGATCCAATCGCCAGACCTGCTAGATGCGCCGCGTGTCCAAAATTAAAAGACCTGAAGCCTATAGTGAGTCCGTACGTCTCAAAAACTGCCATCCCTGCCAGCGCTTGATCTGCTGGCAGACTTCCAGGTAAAAAGAGGAGCCCGACCTGCGCACCTGGAAACGTCATAGCCCACGCGCCCAATATGCCGAAAATAGCACCACTTGCCCCTAGCCCGGGCACCAAGAAAGCGGAGCGAATGGCGCGCGGCGATGCCCACTTTGATGTCAGATGGTGGGCTAGGCTCGTGAAGACACCAGTGGAGAGGTAAAATGCCGTGAGGTGAGCGCCGCTATTATCAAATGTTCGACTTCGGGCGACTTGAGGCGCGAAGTTGTACAGACCATACATGTTCGCGCCCAGGTGGAATATCCCAGCATGCCCAAACAGGGAGGTGAGAAGTGTATAGTTGCATGGCCCAGCTGGAACGTGTGAAAATTGCCACTGCAATCTGGGAAGGATGCGAGAGATTGCGAAGATGACCGTATTAAGGCCTATAGCACCAGCGATCATCTTGTCTGCTCCAGGCAGACTGTCCCAAGACCTAGAGGATATGTGCTCTAGTATTGGGCTGAATTGACGATTGCGCCACCGGGGAGAGGCTCTAGCAGCTACGAGCTGATCATACGTAATGGGAGAGCTTACAGCAGCTGGTCTCAATTGCTCCCTTTTCATTTCCTGGACATCTTGATAGACTTCCCAGCCGGCGCAGCCGAGAAGTATTGCACTGGCTGTAACGAAACACCATACTGTAGGACCGACAATCCGAAGAGGAGGGGCAGCATTCGGAAGCGCCGCAAATGCGCGTTGATCGCGCTTGGAGAGACAAGTCTTGATGATTAACGCTTCTTTTTTTATGGGTCTCAAGTACAGGCGTAACATGGTAATGACACTCATGAGGGTAACCGAGTCAAGTGTCGTCCTAGAGTGATAGGCAGATAACGAAGCAAAGACTGTTGTGATGAGTATCGATATAGGTGCCGGCTGAATGTGCTGATGCAAGAGATAATTGCTAGGCCGGTTCCGCAGAGAGACTGAATTCCACTACATGCCACCAACCAACATTTATCACGTGCTTGGGCACGTGATAACACTTCCGCGGGAAAAGTTTTAATGGAAACTGGCCCTGAGTCTCAAGTATTTACGTGTAAAGTACCATTGTGAGTATCATACATCTCTAGTATAGCCTCGTTGGAACCTGTTTCGTCGCTGGACACTAGTGAGGGAAAAAATCCCATTTAAAGTGCCAATGTACTTTAGCAAAGGACATACTAAATCAGAGGTATTTAGGGGGCTTTCATCTCAACCCCTCATGGGAGTTCCACTATCATGGTGGGGCTATTGAGGAAAAGAGAGCAGTTAAGAATAACACCCTATTTTTAAAAATAAAAAAATATCAAGAAAGCTTTAGTAAGTCTATATACAAAGCTATAAGATAGGAGCTCTATTAAAATAAGTCTACTTCTTATCTTTTACTAAGTCTTTATTAATCAAAGTGTCTCAATTTTCTTAATTATTATCCCTTTTCCTTATTAAACAGGCTGTAACAGGGGACTCAAGAGCATCATCGCTGTTCTATGTGTCATGACCTTAAAAGGTTATTGCTTGTCTCGGGGCCTTATGGAGATAAGGTTCTCCCTTAAGGTTCTCAACCAAGAAGTCATGACATTATGATTACCTGGCAAGACATCCGGGTTGCGCCCTAAGGTCGTTAAATAATCGCTTGCATATCGATCCTAAGGAGAGATGCAAGCTTTAGTCTTGATAGTTCAATATACCTACCTACTCGTTCTCGCCTAACTGGCTTCATTGCAAATCCCCTTAACACAGGCCACCTATGGAACTTTTACAGGGGGTTGAGATAAAGGCCGGTTAATAGAGGTAAGCTATGTTTCTTCTGTCTTTGCTTCAATAACAAGTATTCTATCGAACTATTAATAGGTCTAATCCCTCTCCCTACCACCTAACGTAACACTTATACTTACCTCTTTATAGGCAACTAGGACAGCTATATATAATCTAGCACTACAACATACAATTGAAAGAAAGAGTTAGCAATGAGATCTATTAGAAAGAATAATAAATACCTCTAAGATGAGACTATGATACTCTAGCGCTATATAATCTCATTATGCAGGCTAAGCTATTAGCCTAACTTCAAAGCAGAGATTACATTAGCACGCCCGCGTAGATGTCCTCTAAGAAGGACTCTCAATCTCCCGCACCCTTGATATCAACTCTTCTGCGTCCTAGTTGACTCAGACAAACTTTCCCTTCAGCAACCCCGCTGCCGGCGAGGCAAGCCAAACTAGAAATGCACCAGGGAGCTCGGCTTTAGTATAGTTAGTAGAGCGATTAGGTTACACCGGGTGCATCAGAAACCGGAGGCAAGATACGAGGGAATAGATATTTAGGAAAGGACAGGCTTACGTTCATTCTGTGCAATCATGTGAAATTCAGTATTGATCTCCGTTGCAACTACTCCCAGCTGTATATGCACAGCATGCAGGTCGGGGTTCTCGGCTGCAACGTAGGTGAACATCTTGATAACAGCCACATTGGTAGTAGCGTGCGTAAACACACCAGGCATTGGTGCGAAGTGCACGATCCCATTTACTTGGTATATGGGATCTACAATCATCGAGCATGGCACGGATGCATGACACAGTACGAGCCCGTTGCTCCAGACTCTGGCTTCGTGCATGCGACGAGTACAGACAATTATAGATACACCCTTTGATGTGCGCCAGCTGTACCCGAGCGCGGAAGAAGTTCACCTTAGAACGGCCGTCTGTAGTGAAAAATAATCTCATATCGTTGGCTTCAGCAGGCTCTGGTGGAAAGTCTAGGTCAATATCGGCATCAACCTGAATAGGTGGTCCTCTCGACCGCATGCTGATATCCTTGTCGAGGATATACGCAATCCAAAAAACTCGGTCGTGCCGCATTGCTAGTGTATGATCCAAATGAGCCGAGTTAAGCCTACTATGGAGTCTAAGCTTGTGCGCGAAGCGTAGAGCGGTATCAATGAGGCTCGAGGGCGGTTTCAGATTCTGTGATCCTTGAAACAGCATTACAAGCCCGACTACTATTTGTACATTAATGAGGTTAGTGTCGCTCGTTATCACCTCTGTTAGTACTGACTGCACGTGCACGTTGTCGAGATAGTCCGATGTGCCTTTTTCGGAGTTAAGTTTCTTTCATCACTCTGACCATGTGCAAGCACTAAAGCTACATTGATTGCTGCCCAATGCCCAAGTGGCCCGTTCTCTTTAGCGCGGGTGCCAGTACCACTCTTATACAATCTGCAAAGGTATCCTTAGGTGGAACAGCAGGAGAATTGAATTGAATGTTGCGAGATCCTTCTTGATCGTCAGTAGAACGTCCTCAAGCGGTGGCAACTTTATGAATAGGTAGTGCGGGTTATTCCTAGCGAATATAATGTCTTGGCTTAAAGTCACTGATAATTGATGAGTTACTAGATAATTTGATGCAGGGTATCTCTCAAGCTTATCAACTTTATCTGAAATCATTCTAATTTGATTTCAAGCTGGTCGATTTGAGACTATAGATCTCTTTCATTTTTGCGAATACCCTGATTCTTGGACATCATCTTGTGGCTGGCAGCTGCGTAAGTGCACTCCACCGCATATAGTATGCTGTGAGAGTATTGAGGCCTTTTCGCATTATGTTTGATCTTCTTATAATATTGATCGTAGGCCTTAGTAAGAAGTATTAATTTAGGAATAAGTAAAAAGGGTTCCCCATATATGAAAGGGAGTTGCATACCTGCCTCGATATATTGGGTCGTTCCATGCAGTTATTATATGTGAGGGACTGTATGAATAAAACTATTCACAAAATGCTAGGCACAAGGAATCACAGTGTAGAATGTATAATTCGATTACCACCTTGTCTATAGATAAGCTTAGACTCGGGTGAACTATGCAAGCTCGATGGAGTGATTATTGCATCACATTTCACAGGCTAAACCTGCGAGTCTTAGTCCTATCACAGTACCCTGTTGAACAACCCGATTTGTCCAAATAAATAGCCCTTGTAGGGGGAGGCTCGTGCTCAAAGTGGAGATCTAGCATATTATGGAGCCGGGAATAGCCCACCACGGAAAAGTTTTGAATATGTCAATAACGCCCTTGCTATTACATGACATATCTTAGTGGTTCCCAGATGCCAGGCAATACTCCAATTTTTACATATATAATCAGGTGCCCAATTACCATTCAAAAGTAGCATTTTAGTGTATTTCATGCTGACTCCTTCAGTTTTTCATGACAATCACGCACACCAATATTGTTCTAAGTTGACGCATTGAGCGACCATTGTCAGCATGACAAACAGCACCCTCCAATTCCGCATAGCAATTCCGGACGATGCGGCGCAACTACAGCAACTGGTGCAATCCGCGTTTCGCGCTGAAGATAGCAGAGAAAGATGGACGGGAGATACGGAACTTTCATCAAACTTCCGCATTGACATCAAAGATATAATTACCAAGATCAACGGCCCTGATAGCGCGATCATAATCGCCACTGAAAATAAAGGCGTCCTCGTCGCCTGTATCACAATCTCTAAGCGCAGTGGTGACCGCGCTCGATTGTCCATGCTTGCTGTCAACCAGGATCACCATCGTCGTGGCATTGGGCGCCAGGTCCTCATTCATGCCGAAAACTACTGTCAACAGACCTGGAGTGTAACGATGCTCGAGATGGACGCCCTCTCAACGCGCGAGGAGCTTATCTCGTGGTATATGCGATGTGGATATCGAAAGACTGGCGGGTCGACACCGTTTCCGAAGGATCTGATTAACGGCAGACCTGTGCCAGATGACTTGCGTTTTATCGATTTGGAGAAGGACATGAAGCAAGTCCAAATGCTACCGGGACCTTATAAGTTGGTATAGGTGGCGTAGAGCTGTATCCAAATTACAATTATATGTCGCGCACCAAACGCCTTATCAATCGCACTGTCTGTGACTCACTGGTTCTTCTTGACTTAATTGTGACCGATTTGCAGCTGTGAACCTTAAGTCTCACGCTCTAAGCCTTCAGACGCTCCCTGTCAATGTCTTGAAACGCCCTTAGATCTGCCTTTCTTATGAAAGTAGAAACGAGATGGAAGAAGTAGAGGGAGGCAAGTGTAGAAATTAAGGCATTGGTACCTGATATAAATCGAATGGTTTGAAAACCTCTGTGGATTACTGAGCTACAAATGTCGAGCAGCTGCGATGAGTTTGAACCGTTGAAAAGGAGTTGACTTTATTAGGACTCACTCATTCTTCTGGGGACTGAACTACCTATAGGTAGCTCGGTTCTCCCTTGACCTACTAGTTACTTGTGCCTTGTCTAAGACGAGGGTGACTTCCCAGAACTTACGGCTGTTAATGGACGAAGCGCTGATGGCGAGCTCTGCTTGTATTACCTTTTAATTGGAGAATAGGAATTTTTGCCTGAATCACCAAGCCTAAAATGAAGTACTATTGTTTCCTGGATTAGCTCCGCGAAGGGCGGAAACTGGTTTCAGGACCACTTAATCCATCACCTGTGTTTCCGCCGTTGTTTTGCTAGCGGCGCTTAAAATATGCTCATTGCCTCAATGGGTAAATGAAATAATACTGCTTCAGCTTTAGGGAACTAGATTAAATCTCCACCTACGATTTGCATCCTAGAAGTTTCTATCCTAATCATATCCATGAGAGGGGTTACCCGGGCTCTAATCCCGGGAACAGTGGTGCCTGTCTGTCTTTCTCAGCGATATGATCAAAGATACTTGCCACCTTTACACATAGCGGAAGGTCAATTGAGTTAATTTGAATCGAACTTGATGCAGCAGATCATTGCCGTCATCGAGACCTCCCATATCTACAGCGAACGACATGATGAACAGTAATATCTCTTATTATTGCCTCAGCTTTACCTTGATAAGTAAGTCGATCTTTGCTTCAGGAGCCAGAACCCGCTGATATTTGCGACTCTGAGGCTCGTCCTAAGTGTGGCTTCAATATCTCGTTAAAATTGCTACTACTAGTGTTTCTCAATTGGTTGCAGTTACGCTTCAGTCTAACGGATGTACGGCACATTTGCTCATTTCTTATTTGGCTGTTCCAGTGCCCCACCCATTTTAGACAACGCCTCACGTGAATCCGGCTGACGGTGACCTCTGCAAGGGAAGCTACATAAAGGCGCCACGTTTATTCCTCCGTCGTGCTCGGCTGATCAATATCTACTAGATTTATCAAACCTTAAGTTTGAAGACTTTGACCCCTTAGTACACGATTATCCTTCGCTAGTTGCTATGGACCCCGGGCCCGACAACGAAGGAGAGAGATACCGAGACAAGGTGGGGAACTTCTTGTATGCGCCATTTTCCCTACACTCCTCACACCACCAGTTTCGCAACTATCAACCGTTTCCTTCAACCTGTAAACCGAATATTCTATTCTAGATCGTTCCCTAACTGCTTCCAATAGGAAGAAGAACCTTACCAAAGGAGAGATTGCTTTGAAACACGCCATCGGCTTGGGCCATCAGCCAAATGTAGTCCCTGTAGCAGAACCCATACTTGATGGGCCAGCACGACCCGTTGAAGTGGGCTGGCATCCAGTTGGAGGTTTCGCTGGCAAATGGTTCGCCGAAAAGACGGGGCTAGGCAAAATGATCAAGGAAAAGATTAATAAGTACCCGGATCCTACCCAACACTGGGCGGTTCTTGTCGGCGACTATGCTCATCAATTGTGGATGGTGAGTTCTCCCAGACTTAGGAGTGGTGCAGTCATAGGCTTTACCTATCTAACTATGAACTTCATGAAAGGACGAGAACTTCGATGTCATATATACCAATGAGAGGATCACCCGGGAAGATTGGTGCACTTTCAAAGTTGGCGAGACGCAGTTTAACGACGATGCAACCCGGCGAGCTGGTAAGATATTACCTTTTCTCAGTCGTCTTTTAATCTGATGAGTTTATTCCCAATCCAGTCTAACAATGCACAGGGGAATCTGTCATCCAAAGCATTCGGGAGAAGCGGCCAGCATACAACCTCATCAGTAATAATTGCCAAACATACGTATTACAGCTGCTTGATGCCATCAAGGTCGGCATGCGCAAGGAATTTGGTACTTCACGGGCTGTTTATGAAAGACTTGTTGGTCCTGGCACGGTCGAGGAGCTCTTCTCCAACCCAGAGGTGCAGGATCAAGCAGGAGAGGCCCCTTCAGCCAGCTCAGGGACAGTCTCACTTGCGGAGCAAGTCATGAACGAGAACACGACCCAATTGGACACTCAAGAAGAGCTAGAGAAACAAACAGATGCAAAGGACCACAAAAGGAGCATCTTATCTCGTTTCACTCGACATTGAGCGCCAAGATTGAGAGTAGGCATAGTGTGAAAGCGCCCCGGCGAGTCACCTCGGTATTGTTTCGAGGATGGAGACGTTTCTGCAGGAGGTGTGTGTTCAGGCATAGTGCGAATTAACAATCAGTTGACATACCCCTTGGAGCAGTTCTAATCATGCTTACCTTCATGTCATACCCCATGCGTCTATTTACAAGACCTCCTGTCGCCCGCTCACAGTTTGTGCAGCTTGTGCAGGCAAGCGCAGATGGCCAAAGGCACTGTTCCCGTCATTTATATGATAGATTGGGATCTTTCGCATGGGGTATTAGAATCGGTGGCTGAGCAAGTTACTTTATTAGGGTAAAGGCTCGCGACGGCCCGCTCTTCGTCCCTCTGCCCGCCTCCCCATTAATACTTTGATATCAGCGGATTACCAACCAGCTAGGAGACTCATTGGGAAAAGAAAACCCCCTAGGTCGTTGAGAGCGGTCAAAATCAAACATAACATATGTCAATCGGAGGCTTCAAAGGCCGCGTGATGGAGATATTGGTGCAATCAAAACCAGCTTCCTAGGAACATGAGCACCCTCATGTGCCACAGCCTTCAGAAAAAGAGGATGTCTGCTGCCAAAAACTCGTTTTCTCAAGCACCGTAGGTATGCGACTAGATCAAAGCTTATAGTGAATAAGCTTGAACCCAAAATTGAAGTAACCAGGCGCTCAAATCGTATTAATAGTGAAATGGTTTAGCATCAAAGAAGGTCGATAGAGAGCATTGGGTGGACAAAGTGCTACTATTGTGCAGATTGTCCGGCTGTGGAGCACTTGTCATGAATGACCAATCTAATACTTGACATGGAGGAATGAACCAGGAGATTGATTGCATAAACGGGTTGTGAAAAACCAAAATTCATTGTGGCAAGCTATTATACATGCATATTATGATGAAGCCGACTACTAAGCACTTTTTGAGCCCACTCAAGGGCGGCCCCTACATGCACAGCCGGCTGTGCAAATAGAATATCACGTGCCCGCACAGCCGGCTGTGCAATTAGCAATTGTTATGTAAGAGGGCATCGTGTGTGTATAAGAGAGATCCCTCTTCAGCCCATAATAAAGGCGCCCGTTATAATCTATCCTGTATTCTAATATCCCTCTCGGCGGCATCCCATATATCTCTCATGCCTCGCCGCCCTGAGAATGGCTGCGCCGCCATTTCAATGCCTACATCCTGTTCAACCCGCTCATTCTCGGCCTTATCCCAATCAAGATAACTCATCATCTCCTCCTTAGTCCACTCTCTTATGCCTCTTTCCCCCCTACAACGCTTCCCCATCTGCTTATAGTCGAGGCACCAATCATATTCTGCTTTACTATAACGCATAGGCAGCTTCATGGCCTTGCGATATAGCTGATTCGTCCTGGGGGCCCCCCGGGATAGCGTTGCATACCAGGCCGCCCATGCATCCTTATATCGCTGAAAGATGGCACGGGGATCATCAGCCCGCAAGGCAGGCGGCGCCGGGGCACTTGGCACAGGAGCGGCTGCGGGCTTGGGCGCTGAGGGAGAGACCACACGTAATGTGGTGTGCATTGTTATATGTATTGTTATGATGGTCTCAAATATAATTGGTAATCCCGATGGCAGCGATAGCGAGTGTGTTATAGAGCGAGTGGATATATATATTGTTATATGCGTCTCTATGGAGGCTTGGGTAGGTGCAGAGGCTTGGGTAGGGGCTTGGCTAGAGGCTGCTAATATATCATCATACCGCAAGGGGCATGCCTTAGAGTTCATCTAGTGGCCTTGGATATGATATCTCGAGCATGTGGGCCATGCCTTTGGGCGGGCTGCATTCTTAATAGCCTCGAATGCAGAGGGCTCGCGCTATATGCTTGATGATGGCAATGTTGAATTGGCCGCTAGGCGATCGAACTGCTTGCAAGGCTCAATGATAAGCTAGGGAATCCCTAATTGTTAAAGGTGCCAATGGAGATAGAAGTGATGCAATTGAAGAGGTTCCTCTTGCGCTAGCAGCTGCTGAATTATGTGGGCATAAGGAAGGCCAAGAGTCCTAGTGAAGATCTCGATATATAAAGGGACCTCTTTTACCAGCTGCTCTTGCTAGGCTTTAATATTCCAGAGGGCTTCATATGATACCTAAGCATATATATTACGATATAATGCTTTAAATAACCTAATAGGTATGCTAGTCTACTGTCTGGCCTGATTTATCTCGAGCTTTGTAATCTAATTTGCAATAACAAGCTTAATGATCCTCTAGGCCTTAAAGAGGTTGAATTGGGAGGTTTTTAAATGGCCTTTAATGAGCTAGTGAATGCCCTTAGCCCTTGATATAATGAATTGGTTAAAGTGAAGGTATTGATGAACCCATGCCTTAATAAACCTCTCTTTATAGAGATCTAGCTAGGTCTATAAGATATAGCCTACCTTATTAATATACTTAAGAAGGTATTGCTTCTTGAGCTTCTCAAGCCTCTCATTATAGATGCTCTCACTTTCTAAGGCAACAATCTCATGCCATAAGCTATAGAAATCCTTCCACTCTTCCTCCCCTTAGGGATTGCCTTTATTTCGACCTATAAAGGCAGGCATATAATAGGTTAGGACTGCCTTATTAATATGCCATAGGCATAGCAGTGAAGGTGACTCAGGAAAGCAAGATAGAGAGGAAAGGGCATTTATATAGGCTAGACAGCGATCTATAAGTATCATAGATAGAAGGGCTATATTATAAAGCCTATATAGATACCATAGCTGCCCAAGGGCCTAGATAAAGTCACCCTCTTCCTCGCTGCTAAGGAATGCAAATGCAATATAAAAGGACCATTGGTAGGCATCAATGCTAATAATATCGAGGAGAGGCATCTTATACTTATTAGTCTTATATATATAATCTAAAATAAGCACTTCAAGATATGATTTGAGGTATCTTAATGACTTTAGATATGCAAAGAACATAGCTATAACCCTGCCGCCCTCATCAAGGCAGATTTGGCTCTAGAAGCCATCATCTTAAAGCTAGTCAGCAAGGGCATATATATTGCTTTGGCCTTTAGCAAGGTCCTGCTTGCCCCGTGCAATATAGTTATAGATATCCTTCTGCGTAGCAAGCATAGCCAAATTCATCTAGAGGAAGGATCTGATCTCCTTTGGCGCAATGCTAGCGCTGGCGAGCTGCTAGACTGTCGATTTGTCTAAATGTAATAGATAACAATGTATTGGGTGTGCCACTTAGTGGAGGCTTGGTTCGTGGTTATATAGAGCGCAGTCAGGGCCGGGGCGATGCCTAAGACTCCATATAGTCCTACATAGGCTCTCTTTTGCAATGACTGAGAAGGGGCATCCTATACGGCGTGATGCCGTGCGCTGCTGCCGTGCCTTCGAGGAGCCTGAAGGCGTACGCCCAGTTCCACGGTCACAGTTGTAGATGACGCCAATTCGCCCATTGGGGGTCTTCCACGAGCTCTTGACTACGAAGGCATACCCTCGCAGCGCTGCCCAGGCATTGATTGCGGTGACCAGCTCTTGCCAGCTACGGAATTCGCCTTCAGGTGGAAGCATATCGTCAGGGAAAGATCGTGAAGGGTTAATTGGCTCCATTGGAGCTAAATAAAGGCACGGCAAGTTGAATTGATCACATATAGGCTATTGATCGGGGGATTAAGTGAGGCAATTTACAGAGTCATAATAAGCCCACGTTGGCCTCTTACATAACAGTTGCTAATTGCACAGCCGGCTATGCGGGCACGTGATATTCTATTTGCACAGCCGGCTGTGCATGTAGGGGCCGCCCCACTCAAGCCCCATCTGACTAAGACATCTTTTAGCGTTCCCACATTCAATTGAGATGACGCTTGGGATTATTCAACTCAACTCGAGTATCCAGGCTAACTCTTTCCATGCCTAATCATTTTTGATGTCCTACGTTTATCTATTGCTTCAAGTTAGGATTTTAGAGTGAGCAAGCAGAACCATGCCTAGAAACAGACTTGAGTCGAGCTCTCAAAGGCATGTGGAAGGTCCTCGAGATCAAAATGTCGCAAACCATAGACAAACCCGACAACAGACTCTGTCCCCATGGCTCGACCATCTCAACGCCCATGACCTCAAAGTTGTTTTTCGCTGCTGGGTAGCGGCTTGGGTAGCAACTCTGCTCATATTCATCAATCCTGTGCTCGACAGCCTGGGCCAGGCTACCTTCTTTGCCGCGCTCATTTTGCACATCGTCCCACCGGCAAGCATCTTATTTGTGTACCTCCTCGCCTCTCTCTCGCTCCTTTTTGGCATGTGCCTTGCATGGGCCTGGGGCCTTCTCACAATGAAGGCTGCAATGGCGGCGCGACCAGGCTCGAATACAGAAACTATGCTTCAAGCCTTGGAGCAGCAAGCCAGCTCGGTGGCCCAGCAATCTGGACAAAGTGTCGCCTGGGAGGCGCAGATTCTTGTTAACAATGGCTTTATGCTGGATGCACGTGTTACGGTTGTATTTTACGTCTTAAGCTGCATGTTTATCTACTTGCTGGCACGTCTTCGGTGCAGCAACCCGAAGCTTGTCCTGATGCAGATCTTTGGCACGATTGTCACGGACATTTTCCTACTATTTGGCCCAACACTTCCAAAATTTACTCCGAGTATTGCCT
This sequence comes from Nectriaceae sp. PG4201, assembly GCA_023628695.1. NCBI lineage: Eukaryota > Fungi > Ascomycota > Sordariomycetes > Hypocreales > Nectriaceae > Nectriaceae sp. PG4201. Next base: position 22,689 of record JAMAKE010000151.1, on the reverse strand, counting down.
CAATCCTAGTAAAGCCGGGCGCCATAGGGACTGGGCTAGGCGTTGCATGCTGCCTCCTCTTCTTCCCTCAGTCGACTTCATACTTGGTCCTCAGCCAGCAGGAGAAGATCATTCGAATGGGGGATATGGCACTCGAAACTACTGGAAAACGTCTCGCGGGCCAGGCAGTACCGCTAGATAAGCTTAAGGCAGCCAAGGAAAGGATCATCGCCCTCTACAGAGCCATAGAACCGGCCCTTGCTTTCCTTCCCCTCGACTTTTCACGCGGTCGGTGGAGCGCTGACGATGTCCGGGAGCTGCATATGCCAGTTCGTGAGGTCATGCTTGCCAGCCTGTCCTTACTTGACTTTCACATTGCTAGGGTCTCAGCTATGCAGAAGGAGGATGAGTGCAAGATGCAGAAAGAACCCAAAGACTTGGTCAATGGAGTTGAGAAGGATGATCAGAAGATTGGCCGACATCACCGATTGGAGACTGCACACTTACTAAATGCTCTCAAAAGTCCCGAGCATGGAGAGATGCGAGCTCGGACAATGGAGCAACTTAGTGCTGCAACCTCTGATGTCCTCCAAGTCAGTTCGCGGTGCATTGAACTTGCTGGGCGAGTCATCAACACCTTCAATACTTGCCGTTGGTTTGGAAAGCCTTCTCAGACGAAGGTCAACGGCTTAATCCAAGAATTGCAAGACACTCTAGCTACGTCTCGGACAGCTAGGTTAAATTGCCCTATAAACACCACCAAGGCTATCCTGGAAAGTCATGCAGAACTTTTCGACGAGAGTGGCGACTTGAAGACGCTTGATGGGAGTTCCCGACTTCCATTGCTACCGGGAATGGTTGTCTCCATGGTTGTTGAAGAGCGCATCCTCAGCATGGCTATCGCATTGGAGAACTTGTTGCAGCACATCCTGCAGCTCACACAATCACGAAGCTCGCATCGCATTTGGCTCCCATCACGTCTCGGCTATGCAATTTCCTGGTTATTGAATGGAAGTGCTTCTATCTCTGTGTCCGGCACCTCTCCCGATTCTACTGATGACCCTGACCTTTTAATCGATCCTAATTTGTCTCAGGAACAAGCCATTGAGGGTCTGAGGAGACTCCGTGTCAGTCGAGGATATGAGGGGTCTTCTGCACGAAGAAACCTTTTGAGCAACGCCATCATCAGTACATATAGCTGGTTCGCCAATCCCGCAGGCTTGTACGCACTCCGCATGGTCGCCGTCACTATTGTAACTGCCATACCCGCAGCAATCCCACACTCTGCTGGCTTTTTCTACCGCGAGAAGGGTATCTGGGGAGTAATTAGCGCTCAGACGTGCCTTTTGGTTTACATGGCCGATTTCACCTTCTCCGTGGTGTCTCGCGGACTTGGCACAGTAATTGGTGGGGCCATGGGCATGATAGCATGGTATGTCGGATCTGGTAATGGCCCAGGCAATCCGTATGGGCTGGGAGCTTCGACTGCTGTGATTACACTTATTCTGATCTGGTGGCGCATCTTCCTTCCCGCAGCTTTTGCACCAGCAACCATCATGTCAGGGGCCACCTTCACGCTAGTTGTTGGTTTTAGTTACGATCACCACCACATCCAGCAGTATGGACTACCAGGGCAAGGCTATGAAGCATTTTGGAAACGATTGGTCACGGTCCTGTTGGGCTTTGTTGCAGCGTTCATCATCCAGATATTCCCAAGTCCTCCTTCAGCAACCCATCACGTATGTAAGACGCTCGCCAATACGGTTGGAACACTCTCGGATCACTACGCGCTCCTTCTGTCACACTGGGGTCGAAAAGATCAAAATGGCCCATTGGGCGCAGTGGCGGAGCAGATATCTCTCGAAGTCGCAGAGATATTACTTTCGCTCAATGGACCTATAGCTCTGCTCAAAGGCGAACTAAGTTTTGGTCCTTTCAACCAATCAGTACTTCGAAAGACACAAGAGCAATGCCAATACATGAACCAATCTCTGGGCAGGCTTCTCGGCCTCTCGGTATCTCTACCGAGGGAAATTCAGGATCGACTCGAGCGCACAGTGGGTATCCTGGATGACCGGGCCATTGGGGAGATTATGGCGGTGCTAGGTATCCTACAGCAAGCGTTGAGAACGGGCTGTTCATTGCCAGAGAGGCTACCAACGCCTTTAGTTCGCAGGTTTGTCGACTCATACCATACGCAAAACAATGCCATGTTGAACACGAAGCTGGTGAGGGACGAGAACTATCGACGGTATTGCGTTGCTGTTTCATCATATCTCAAGTTCTTGTCTACGATCGATGACTTGGTTTTGCTGTTAAAAGGAGCATTAGGGGAAAGTCACGTTATACATCAATGGGAAGATGCATAAATATTTCCGTAACTGCCATATTAAATTATACGCTGCTCAGAATGTAGTCTCACCAAGCCAGATTCAGTCGCAGGGTAAAGATGTTCGAAACTCGAAGGCCTCGTTTTCAACCAGTCTTAGAGTTCTGTATGATCGCTTCAAAAATGGCTCCGTGGCCAACAGGCTAACCATAAACTCAGCCACACAAAGACCTTAACCAGGACCTGTCAGGCACTTAAAAGCCACAGTCGAGAACGAGGACCAGATATGTAACATTTCCAAAATTTCTGATTGAATATTAGTCTTTTGATTGAAGACGACATATTTACAGGATCCCGCAAAACCAGTTGCTCTAAGCCCTCTAAAAGCTGTTTTTCAAACAGCACAGCGATCTCGATAATGCATAAACATAGCTACTGCTCTAAATTGCCTCGCATGATGTACTCCCCTAGCAAGGCTATCCCCCCATCTGCACCTCGATCATGAACTACTTTCTCCATCGCCTCTGTAAACTTCCCTAAGAATCCAGGGTAAATTCCGTCGTCCCGGCAAGCGGTTAGGATATTTCTTAAGCCCTGCAGTTGCATTCCGATTGGGTTTCCCAGGTTATGATCCCATGCCCGCTCATCCCAGGACCGTGCAATGAGAGAAGTATATGGTATCAAAGCGCCCAAGAACGGGTTCAAACTTTCTGAGACAACTGGCTCTAGCTTATCCTCCGGTGTGTCATGACCCTTTTTAAGAAGTGCCATAGCTATGAACATTCCGCTAAACATACCGTACATAGACGACAGAGCAGCAAGATCATACCTAGCCGCAGCATCTACTGCAGTACCAAGATACTCAGGTCTTCCTAAGGGTTCGAGTAGCGAGGCGATGGGTCTGAAAAGTTCGTGGGTCTCCCCGCTCAGAACGAAGAAGGACTGTGGCCCACCCACCATTTGTGGTGTTACCATCACAGCACCATCGAAGTAATGCTGGGCCGCATTCGAAATGACCCAACTGCTCAGTTCTCGGGCTTGCTTGGGTGTTCCGTTGGTAAGATTAACCACAGTCTTCCCCTTAAGCGCCATCTCTGGAAGGCCACCCAGTACCACCTTAATATTGGAATAGTCGAGGAGACAGATAATAATAATGTCGTTTTTGGAAACAGCACTCTGGATATCAGCTTGAAAAACTGCACCCGCGCCCACGGTTGCTTTGACCTGTGGTCGATCCGCCGTGCGGTTCCAGACCGTTACATCATTAGAGGCTTTCAGGAAAGCGTGAACTAGGGCGGCGCCCATGTTGCCGATCCCGAGAAAGGTGAGAGACTGATGAGTGGCCATGGCTCTTGTTTTGTGGCGAATGCTGTGTCTATCGAAGACCTTGAGCTCAACAATAATTTTCTATTGGAGTTGATTTTGGGCGATCAGTGTAAGGATTTTCCGCCTACTTATACTGCGGCTCTGGAGATGAGCTTATCATAACGTGACTTGATCTCCGTGCAAAGTGAGCGACTTCATTTTCCGTATTATCTTCACAGAGATGGTGTCTACCTCGTTAGTCCGTGATCCATTGAAAACGTGGCCCCTGAATGGGAGAGTCGCATAATCCAAGTCAGTCATGAGTCACAAACTATGTAAGCCCGCATGAGGAGAGTGCATCTTACAGCTCTTCCCGGACGAATTCAACCTCCATATATGATTAGAAGGGCTTAGAAATCAAAACCCAGGAGCGAATGTTAGTTGAATTAATAAGCGCCAAGACCTCGACAGCTCACCCTGATAGTCCTAGCTTAATTTTGTATAGAATGACATCGCAAGACAATGCGGAGGGGTACTTCGTTGTTTTGGGTGGAGCTTCTCATCTTCAACTCTGGCATCCTTTGTCAAAACTGGACCAAACACATTCGTAGACGTCAGTACCCGTTCTGCTTAGTGCAACCGGGGGGGGGGGGGGGTTAGAAAACTCATTGCTTAATAAAGCACCATTGATGCAAATTTCATAACTTGATGAGTAATAGTTGACTGGCGGTCTGGGGAAGTTCAAAACACTGTTCCCTCCCCCATGTCTGAATCACGGCTAAGTGAATAGTCTATACGCTCTGTCGGATAGTTACTAACGCACGGGACACCCCTTCGGAAAAAGCAAAGCAAACTAATACTTGAAAGACCGGGATCATCATGAAAAGACCTAAACGCATCACTTCGAGATTATGATACAGCTCTGCATGGCGGTTAATAAGAAATTAGCGTGGTCCATATGGGCTGGCGGGATATGATAGACATCTTGTCGTCTGGACGCATGTATGTAAATTCTCGATGGCGGCTAATCGATCTTGTCGTTGAGAAGCATGGGTTATAGTAGAATATACTCCGGGATGAGGCACTTCAGAAAATGCCGAGATACAGGTTCAAAAGACCAGGAAGTGCGTTTGTGTTGAGCTTCATTGACTCTGACTAGGATCTTAGCCTCGCTACGTGACTCTGGTCAATCAGCAGCTGATAGGTGATATTTTCCATTGCTTCTTGCTGTTAGGTCCCGCAGTCGAGGACTGGTCTCGTGTACAAGTCAACTGCTTGTCTGTCGGAGCTAGGATGCTTTATGGCAAGATCGCATGGAAGATTGATTTGCGGTCGGGTAAGGCTACCTCGTAAATTTCTCCGAACAGTGAAACCCTAAAAATGATTGACTTATCAAATGTAAACTCTGAAAAGGACTTCATTGATTCTTCAATCCATAAACGATTGTTACACGCCGACTCTTAGAACAGCATCTATTATAATCGCCCATTCATCGTTAGGCCCAGCAAGCAAAGCACGTCAGTTACCTGTGAAAAATATGATCTGCGATGTGATAAAGTCGACAAACTCCGCATGCAAGCATCCTATTGAGACATGTCTTCTTTTCTCCAAAGGCGTTGGAATTGATTGCGACTTTAGCGATCCTAGGTGTATGGGGTTTTGACAATTGCTAACGATATTGTGGTAGATATTGGGCGAGGAGATATACGACGAAAGAATGGATGCTCATTAATAGATTATAATAATCGAGAACCAAGAAAATTAGTACACGCAGCATTTTAGGCCCGACAAAAACATTGCCGAAGGACTGAAGCATAACAAGTCACTTACCAATCCAGATTGCGGTGCATTTGCAATATAGCCCATAATGACAAATTATAAGGAGCGGCAAGTCTTTTTTAGGTATAGAAATAATACAAGAGGCCTTTTAGCCCTACCGCTCAGTAAGAGGGCTAAGAACGATTGAGAAGTTGTGGATGTTAGTCTCAAAATTGAAAATGTCCATGTGAGGTTTCTGGCTTATGCCTCAATAGTTATTAAACCTTTTCGTAATTGGAAATATATTACGAGACAAATAATAAGTCAAGCCATCTCCTCGTCGTAGTTTGGTTGCGTTTGAAGAACAATGCTAAAATATACACGCTATGATCGTGCGGCCGAAGGGCCAAAAGGGAGATGCGTAGGAACACTTGATCAGCAGCTGAAGATTCCGGACTTGACTTTATAAAAGCCCATAGTAAACCAAAAGCCGAAACTTCCTCGCATTGTCAACTCCATCCTTCATAGAAGACAATGGGATAAAAATAGCTCAACTACTCCAATAGAACAGTCATAAAAATAAGAACTTTGGATCAGTAACCACATATTATAATAATAATATATTATCCGGTGTCGAAGTCCACTAGCTATAGAATTCGAGAAATGCACAAGCAGTTTATTTTCGTGTTTAATCATTAGAAAGACCACAAAATGCATTCCTGAACCTATCGAATTCCAACTAATTGCGTGGGTCAAGTTGTCTTAGCGTAATGATGGACGATGCCAATCCAATGAACCTACGTACCTATACGATTAACAGCTATCAGGCATTTAATCATTGTGAGATGCGCAATATATCCCACTCTCTAATAAAAGTCCCGCCACAAGCATACGGAAAAGATAGGACATTGTGCTTACCCTCTTTTCAGTCTATAGTATACCCTTTGGTAGCTACTACTCAAGCTGCGATATCACTTAAGCACATTAATATTTAAATGACCTTCGAAGTACTTTTTGAAATAACCCAGATACCGCCGTGGCACATTCGTAAGCAATGCAGCAGAAAGTGAGGGATGGCTGGTGCAGGGTTTGAAGATGCCGGTGCAGTTATATGAAAAGAAAGAAAAGGCTGAGCCAATATAAGCCAAGTCGGAAAATTGGGTGGAAGATGGGGGGTAGGTTACAAGCGATAGCTGAACGTTGAATATACGAAGAAGACCTGCGCTATGTGTCAGTGACGTTGGTTGCGAGTCTCTTCATAATAAACTAATCACGCAACTAAGTAAAACACCCTACTAGGACCCCCAAAGTGATCTTCGCATGCATGCGGACAAAATGGTATAGCTAAAGTGTGTCCCTTGCAATTGGGCTTTCTTGGGGGCATTGCCTCTGCGAAACGAGTTTCAGTTCTATCCATCGTATGATGTCCACAATTTCCAGCCACAAATTATATGCGCCGTAGGGTGTCACCAATTCATTGTTTGCTATATTGAACAATCTCTTGGATGCACACCCTGGCCTTTATTTATGTCCTTGTGGCACTTAGTGAGGCGAACTTCCGACAGTTAGAGAATGGCCAATGAACTGACTCTTGTAACGATGCTCTGATACCAGAAGGTTCGATGGTCAGGTACCGCGAAGGCGATGTCCGATTTATGGAGTACTTCATGTATTTCTACTCTCTTCGAGTTCGCCTTTCCTCGCCATTCGATAGGAGGTCGACAGGTTCACGCGAGAATTTCATTAACATACTAGACCAGAAGGAACTGAACCACTTTCCCTTAATTTAGATCAGCGGTTTAAATCCAATACGGATGCCCTCAGTGCTTATATGGGTGAAACGTTCTGGCTAATATTCAAGCGGTCAAAATCTTACCTGATCATTACTATTTCGTCCCGCAACAGCTTCCTTGGTGGGGCGAGGTTACGTTACTACGAATGCAATTGGACTACGTTCGTCATCACCGCGGTGATATCTAGCTGACCTTGGAGGCTACAAAGTTATTCCTCCACAGCCCACGAAGTGAGTCCACATGCTACGACTAAGCATACCTTTATTTTCGATGGCGGCTTGTAATGCTTTAGGTTCTCTGCCCTGTAAGCAGTTCCCGCCGATCCACAGTACTCTCCATGGTGATAAAATGCGGGCATGGGGTATTGTAAGTGTGGGGAAAACTTGAAGATTCCGTAATATCTTGGTCCCGTCAGGGTATAGGTAGAATATACTACGTACAACATAAGTTCATTCTTTATGCACACGAGAGTGTTGGTGGGCGGATTTCGAGATAGCAGACACGCTCGTGCCTGAGATGGTCACCGATTCCCACAAAAGTCCCTCTGGTGCCAGGGAAAGATGGGGAATATAGAAGTACAACAATTCCACTTTTTGGCTTGGGGATTCCTAGTGTCAATCAAAACTCGGATGACTTGTCTATGATACATATATGCAGCTATTTCGTCAAGACATATCCAAAAATTCGGCTCTCAAATCCATCTATTTCTGCCGCCGTAGACCGCCTCTTCAATTGTTGGGAACTAATTCTGCAGTTGAGACGCCACTTTTGGGATCTGTCAACTTTACTCACTAGATGTAGATTATTTCTCTGCTTCAACCTGCCATCTCCGTTCCATTGGAAAATTCCCGCGTTCAGCACAGGCTTCATTGGCTTAACTTTTGATGCGAGAGGTAAAAGGAAAGGAAGGAAGCGTGGACATGCCTAGTGCTACTGCTCTTACAATCTACGCCTTTGGCGCCAGCGCCTTCAATCACGGTGTCAGCAATCTCCTCTCACCACGAAAAGCACTCGCCACTAAGCAGTTGCCCCATGCAGCTCTCCCCGCTCTCAATGGATTTTCGGTAGCTATCATCGGCATCGGGATTTACTACATTCTCGCGGCATATCAGGAAAACCGGACCTTTTTTGCTATGACGTTGGCCCGCTTTATCTCAGCCAGGATCTTTTGGGTGCAAGGTCCTGCCTGGCGTGTTATTGCTACATGGGAAGGATCTTCAGCTCTTCTGACGGCTATAGCTCTCACTTGGGATACGTGGGGAGGGCGATAAGGCGATGCATACAACATATTGGGCTTCTGGGCAGGTCCAAGTCTCCATTCGCAGCTTGTCAAAGACACGAAGGGGAGGATTGAGTTTCTTGGTATAATTCGAGAGCCGTTCAGGTCGAGAGGAGAGACGCAGCGAAGCAACCTTCAGCTTTGAACTATGTTAGTGTATAACATGTCCAATATAGGCAGACAAATGTCTACTTAGCCTTCTCATATTCATTCACTAATCCGTGCGTGGTGTTGCTCTATCTCAGCGGAGCTCTATCATTGAATAGCCTCTAATATTTCACTTCTCATACTCCACTGTCAGCGTTCTTCTAGTCACATCCACGTTCATTCTAAGTAATGCACTATCATGTGGTTCGGGGCCTAAGGGCCAGAACCATTGCTCGTGCCTTACTCTATTACTTCTTCTTCGGAATGAAGCATTCAATCTTAACAGTCTGGCATAGCTTGTTATTGGATAACGTGCTATAGTGTAGCCTTTCCCTCAGTGAAACTGATCAAAGCCGATTGCTGTTTCCTAAGGATCTCGAGGGCAACCAGATCGGGAGACACGTACGCTTAAAAGGCATCGCGGATGGGGTAACCGAGCTGAAAGTGATTAACTAACGGTAAGTTGAGAGGGATATAGTTTGACTATCAGTAACTATTATAGAGGTAAGAGATGGCATACTCCCAATAACGAAGCTTCAATATCACATTCTAATGTTTTGTGCTGGGTTTATATTAGATCAAAGATGGATATCGGCGGCGACGCGGCGGCGATGAGATGACGTATGTGTACGAGAAGCCGGATACCCGGCCAAGGAATAATCTGAAGTCACCTGCAGCAACAGGGGCGAGACGATTGCCGAACTACGCGGAATTTTCGGCTTAGTCAATACTCTTATCACGGTCCTCAATCTCGTGAGGGTAGTGCTGCCAAGCATTTCAGCGATTGGGTATTGCTAATTATTCAACTCTACGCATAGGTTATAGATTCGTTGCAGGTGACACCCCCCGGCGCTCAGAAAATCCATGCAGCGGCAACTTTCAGTAGTTCGGGATGTGCGGAAGGCTAAAACAGCGGAACCGGATTCAGCAGAAACGACCTAACTTAACGTTATAAATTGCGGGACAAACTTCATCCCCCAAAGCACCCTCCAACCTTCCAATATCTTCTCCAGGCCCCATCAAAGCGTTTTCTAGCTGCGCTTCGGGATCTCGACGCTCAAGATGCAGAAGATCACTACTAAACTGCCTTCCTGGGACAAGACTAAAACCCAGAGCAAGAAAGGCTTCGATAAAGTGTGGGGTTGGGCTGATAAGCTTGGGGCACCCATTAACAGGCTGTCCAACCGCATTGGCAGCGAAGCATTCTGGCCCACGACGCTGGACAAAGAGAGTGATAAAGCTGCTAGAATTCTCAGGTCATTTTGCAGTGAGTAATTATCTTTCACGTTATTGCCTGGCTTAAATCAGTGGCCATGATCGATCGGCTTTGTCTAGTTTCAATTGTACCTCAGAGTGCTGGCTGTAACCCCAATCCAGGCTAACGGAAGACAAAACGCAGAGGATGGCTTCTACACCGAAGAAGAGCGCCCAGCCGACGAAGCCGGCCCAAAACAAAAACAACGAGTTTTGAAGAGAATCCCAGAAAGTGTGATCCAAAACGCTGTGGGTCTTGCTATTTTCACCACGATGCGCACAGGCCTTTGGGTGTCTGGAGCCGGTGGTTCCGGTGTTTTGGTTGCGCGAAGGGAGGATGGCTCGTGGTCTCCTCCCTCAGGTATCCTACTGCATACTGCTGGGTTAGGATTTCTCGTCGGGGTGGATATTTATGACTGCGTGCTTGTCATCAATAATCGAAAAGCTCTCGAGGCTTTCACCAAGATCCGAGCTACACTTGGGGGCGAGATTAGCGCAGTCGCTGGCCCTGTTGGCGTGGGCGGCGTTCTCGAGAATGATGGCAAATGGAAGCAAGCGAACAGACCAGTCTTCACGTATCTCAAATCTCGAGGCTTCTACGCTGGCGTCCAGGTCGATGGAACAATCGTTATTGAGCGTACGGACGAGAACGCACGCTTTTATGCAGAGACAATAGGGGTTGCTGATATTCTCGCGGGAAAAGTCCGTCATCCACCACCAGAGATCAAAATGCTGATGGAGACATTGAAAGCAGCAGAGGGTCGCACCGATGTCGACGCAGATCTAATGGAGGAGTTGGAAGGGCAGCCTGCGCCAGGTGATGTGAATGTTGATGCTCCGGCTGATGGCAAGATGTTTGGCATCCCAGAGCCTGACGATCCGGATCCTTTTGGAGTGGTTGCACTACAAATGGAAGGACTCGAGATTCTTGAAGCAGGAACTCGCTCAAGGCCATCAAGTCAACAGTTCGAATATACTCCAAGCACTTCGAGTCCGATATACAACAAATTTTACCGGCGTAGCATGGATGCGGCGGAGACGAAAAGCAACCGTATTAGCTCCACGTCGACCCTTAAGTCGGAGATAAAGAGAAGTATAGATCGCCCCTCCACGACGTCGGATGCTGGAACACAGACAGACGAAGCTATTACTCCCATTACAAGCCCCGTCTTCGGTACCTTCAGTCACCGATTATTGGTACATGAGGATGATCGAAGTACTTATGAAGAGTCAACAGATGTCGGCTACACAAAAGGTGGCCTGAGTCCATACAACGACATCCTTGGTGGACCGTGGAACTCCGAGGAGCGTGAAAGTGGCATGAATCAGGGTCAGGAAGTCACCCCAGCTCGTGTAGCCCCTCCACTGCCACCAAGAAGCATTGCCCGAGCTCCGAGCACGGACTTTGAAGAAATTGGCTTAAAAGCACCCTAAGACAACCTATTCGTAGATTCTACTGAAGATGCGGAACTCTGAGGGAAGTGAGTAAGGGAGAGTCACAAAGATTGGGAGCCAAGGGATGCACAAGGAGGGATAGCAAGCTTTATCAGGCATTCATTTCAGATATTGGTATACCTTATAGCGAGCTTTGATTATTTCTAGGCATTCCTTTTTTTTTTTGTTCTCATTCATACCCAATGGTTAGTGTAACCGGTAGATCATAAAGTGGAAGGAACTATGATCACCGTGCTACATAGCTAGCCTGACGCCTGAGCATTTATAGGTTTCATCTGCTAATACTGGCCTGAACTTTCTCTTGAATTATGACTAGGGACCTGAAGCGTTAGCTCACACGTAATAACATGATGTTCTACTAGACAGAGCCAGCTTAGGAAGTGTCGTCTCTCGGTAGCTTAATGCCGGGCGTGTTGTCTCTCACCTTCAAGAACACAAAAATGTAACTTATCTGACCAAGAGTGGTCAGGGCTTGGGATTCAACGTGGTATTAAAGCTTAGCGGTTGTTTTCGTCTCCACCTTCATCATCAGACGATGAAAATAACTCGTCTTCCTCCCTTCCCCAGTCGTCTAACGGTATGTCCTCCGACCGTAACTTTCGGTAAACTCCTGTTCTAAACTTCCTGAAGCCAAAGTTGATACCCAGCACAATCGCAGCAATAACAAAAATGACAAGGCTCAGTGAGACCCATGCCCTCCATCCCTTCAAACAGCATGGATACAACATCAGATAAACCCTCGCAGTCCACCTCATCCACCCTTCTCCACGTCTCCCATCCGGCACAAGGCCTTTACGGATAAGATGCTTGTGTCGAGGACCTGTCGGCCCAGACAGAAAGCGCTTGATTCCGAAGAATGGCACGGTTTCTTGGCGTGGATCGGAATCAGGGTACTGCATATCCCCCCAGTGCCCAGTAAAGTAGAACAAGGACGTCAAATTACTTGCGAGTGATGAACTGGATAATTGGTTGGGGGGAGCTATGCGGGATAGCTGGAAGGAGGTAGGGTCGAGACGATAAAAATACGCTGACAGAATAGGATCCCATTGCTGACCTTCGTTGCAGTAGTCTACCAGGGCCGCGTCGTGGATCTGGTCACTAGAATACTAGGTTAGTGCCTGTTGCAGATGATGCTCTGGGACAAGGTGACTTACCCCGGTGCCGGGTAATTGGCATGGGAGCCTCGAGCACTATAAACAATAGGCTACACCGTAATCGGAAAGTCAGGCGAGTTTGCAAATATTGTGCAGTTTGAGCTTTACGTACCCGCCCGGCGACTTTAGATATCGTCGGATCGTCCCAATCATACGCCGTGCCGCTTACATGCTGGCTAAAGTAAATGCCAACTGGCTTTCCATCCCGGAATCGAACCATGTTGTGCTCCCTTTAGCGCAATTGTTAACAGTATCCAGCAAGCCCATTAGGAGCACGACTTACCAATCCCCAATGTGATTGCCAAAAGGAATCCCTGACGCGGCCTTTCCACTACCTGCTAGGCGATCTAACGGCTCTAGAACTTGCGTGATATTCGGGCCTTCATCGTAGGAATAGAAGTAAAAGTAAAACGCATCGAGATCAAGCTGGCTCTTCGCAACCAGAATTACAACGCACGGAGTAGCGTTATGGATCTGGCCAGCGCTGTCTGGGGTCTCACCCAGGAGCCATTCTGGGAATGTGGTAGGATCTTCGTTTGCAGTGAGAGCTACTTGATCTCCATAATCGTTGAGAATATCCAAGTTGTCCAGGTCAAGGGAGGGAAGATCCCGAATTGGCTCTCCATCTAGCATTGGTGTCGTGTGGCGAACATGCGTAAGGAGGTCACTGGGCATGTATGGATCGTCTGAATGCAGCCATATGAGGGGTGCTAGAGGGTTCGTCAGCTGCCTTTGGAGGATTACAACGTCGGCTCCTGATGGTCGCCTAACAAGTGACATACCATGGTTTCCCACATAATCTGGGCACCTCAGGTCCGGCTCGGCCCTGGCGGAGTATGTTAGAAAGAAATTGAAGAAGAGCAGCGTTGATACGATTGCCAGAGCAGACCGGTTTCCAGCCATCTCACAACTCCGCCCAGTATCACGATTATTGGGAGCTGGAGGAGAGATGTGCAGCCTAACACATAATGTACAGAAATGCTGACATCGCATCGGTAACGTCGGCATTCGGGAGCTTCGGGGAAAAGCCGCTTCTTTCCCACTAATCCACCTTCGGTTAGGACAAATCAGCTGGCTAGTTACCTAAAACCAGCCACCTTTGATAAGGTCCCGGACACCTCCTATGGCTGAGGAAATGGCATGAGCGTTCTAATCTTATATCCTAGTTGGGCTCAAGATAGACTACTCCGTAGTCATCTCTTATGTTTCGTCTATCTTGACTTTGGCAAAAAAATCATTGGATTCCTCCGATGACCCTTGCCGCTTAGCTGAGCGAGTCGCATATTCCTTATCTTACCCCGCTTTATGTTTGCTGCGGCGATGCTATGTATTTTAGCTTTGGGCATACTACTTACGAACTTCATTTGTGAGCCTCCGAAATCACCCACCGGGCTAGTTGATCATGCCCGGCATATCTAGGAAATCGCTCTACCAAACTCTGAAGGGGCGGCTTTTAGTGTATCGGCCGCCTCAGTTCACAAGCCCGCCCACGTTCGTACATGGCACACTCAATTCTCTCTGTCCTTTTCTGTTAACAATGGTAGAGCTATCGTTCCAGACAAAGGCAATGTTTGCCAAGGGTGCGGAAATTTACAAAGCGAAGAGTTTACGGAACCCTATAAAGGCAGGCAAGAATATCATGCCACGTTTCAGCGTGTGAAGGATGCAGCAAATGCAGGATGTGCAACTTGTGTCGTCCTAGAAACAGCCATCACAAGTTTGGGAAGTCCTGACCTGACAGGTGAGACGTACATCAAAATATCTATGGGCGTTCAGTTGGATTACAAGGCAGCCTTACAGGTCGAGTGCCTTACTAGACGTCCCTTTTGCATTGAACTCTACGCTTTACCAGGTAGGTCATTAATGTTTTTTTTCCACCTTGAGCGTTACAAATGCACACTCAATGAGGACTAACTTCCGCGTTCAGCATCTCGTACTAGGTGGGATGCGTTTGGATGGGATACTCGTCGAAATGTTTCAGTTGATACCTCTTCCCCCGAAGTCATGCATCTTGCGAACTCATGGATAAAAGAATGCGTCGAATTACACCAGAATTGCCGAGCAACCTCATCACCATTGCCCACCAGGGTGATTCATGTAGGCTCGAGCGAAGTCAATCCTCGATTATACGTTTCCAAAGGAGAACCAGGGAGGTATACAGCACTAAGCTACTGTTGGGGTGATTACGCGCCACTGGTCACCAAATTGGACACCTTAGAGCAGAGGAAGCGTCAAATCCCCTTTCAAGATTTTCCGAAACAGTTTCAAGACGCTATCATCCTTACTCGAACTCTTGGCGTAGAATATTTGTGGATCGATAGTCTCTGTATCGTCCAAGATGACCCAAAAGACTGGGCGGTGCAAGCTTCTAAAATGGCGGAAGTTTACTCTTACGCATATGTCACTATCTCTGCCGACGACGCCAAAGCTCCGAAAGAAGGATTCTTGTGTTCAAGGGACCAGCGAGCCTACAGTTATATCACAATTCCATGCCCAGGACTTCACGATGGCGATGCTGGCATTGTTCATGCACGGTTAAGAACGCCTCTCAAGGCAAACCCCGCCTTTAGTTTTGGGCATTTTCTGATCTCTTCGATTGCCCACTCCACGGATAACGGCGATGTGCCTCCAGTGAGACAATTAGACACACGAGGCTGGACATATCAGGAGCGCATCCTCTCTCCAAGAACGCTACACTACACCGCGGCGGAGTTGGTTTTTGAGTGTAGAGAGAATTTGCGCTGCGAATGCACGTTAATCCGCGACGAAGACACCAAGTATCCAAAATCCTGGCTGTTCAAAAACCAGGATTTCCACTATCCTCATAACAGTTCTTCCAGATTCAACTGGCTGTCGTTAGTTGAGAACTTCACATCGAGACAGCTGACAGTCGATACCGATCGACTTGTTGCTATCTCAGGCTTAGCACGCGTAATGACGCCTTACATTGCCGAGGAATATCTTTTTGGGCTATGGAGAGCAGAACTCAAAGCTAATCTGCTCTGGCAGACTACGTCGAAGGTTTCTCGGCGTCACCGTCAGTATTATGCACCTACATGAACGTGGGCCTCTGTGATCGCTTCTGTGAACTGCAGAGCATTCCCGCTAGAGGACATTTCGGAGACGGTGGGCGAATAGGCTGAAATTCTCCATGTGGGTGTTGACCGCTCAAGTATAAATCCATACGGACCAGGAAAAGGTTCTATAACGCTTCGCGGCTTTGGTCGTTCAGCAACTATTAAGTCTGTACGGCCTGATCCTTCATTGAAATTTGGAAAGACATTCCAGCGGAAAGAGTCATTGAGTTTTACGCCAGATGTGACGGAGCCATTAGAAATCCGTGTCAATCAAGAGGTATTGCTTTTGGTCAATGTACGATATTACAACGAAGAGGGCAAGTTCTGGATGGTCAACTGCACCATACTCAAGCCGGTGGAGGGAAACCCTGAAGCACATCAGCGGTTAGGGCGTGTTAGGATCTACATGTCTGAGCGCGAACTCAAAGGCTGGAAGGATTGGAACATATTGGCTGTGCGGATAATTTAGCGCCACAGTAGAGTAATCTTAGGAAAGAATGCTCCACTCTCACGGAGGGTTAAGATGAAAGCTCTCCGAAGTCGTACGTTAGCCTAAGACATTGCCATCTGTCGCTAATTCGCTCCAAGGCTCCTCCAAAAGAGTGAAATCTCCCATTCGGTTGACGAGGGAGATGGTTAGGCCTTGCCACCGCCGAGTCTACTTGAAGTTGCCGGTCATCACGTGTGGAAGAAATAACCAGTCAGAGGCAGGAGATTTTAGGCGCTAAAGCACGATTACTTCCACATTTAATACTCGCGCCCTTTCCAAGACATGCAGGCGTTGCTGGATCCACACGCCCTTCGGGAGACAAAAACCCCTAAACCTTTATGCCGGTATCGGTATCTGTAGCAGAGTCATCACGGCAAACGCCTTTGACTACTAAGGTAATATTTTCGTGCTGAACAACAATTCTTAACAATGACTCTTGAAGAATGCACTGCAATCGCGGGGCTACCCCATCTAGTCCATTTGTCAGCTGCGTTGTTGACTCAGCTAACATTGAGCTACAGTCAACCAGCGTCCTGGGACTCCCTTTCTCTTCTTTTAGAGGAATTAAATACAGTAGCTATTGTTACTCACGAGTAATATGTGGCTACTTCGTTAAGGCTCACCCATTATCCAATCTTTTCCCTCTGTATTCAAGCTGTGAGCGCTTGTTGCTGTTTTCGCAGACAAACAGCTTCGGCATCACTGCGTTACATGTGCCGAGAATCTTAGTCCTGATTATGTCACTAAAAGGCCTTGCTACAGCAGATATTCTTTCTCACTGCTCAGCCCTTTACCGTAGCAGTCATGTCTCTCGGTAACGCTAATATCAGTTCTGTTTTCGGCCTTGTTCAGCCAGCTATATCTAAAGACCCAGCTATTCGCATCAAACTTAATGCCCACTATAACGCGAAAGTCTACTCCTCGGGTTCGCCAATATCCGGCGAGGTCGTTATCAGCCCGTTATCGGATACTCCTTTTGACTACGTCTCCATCGGCTTACTTGGTGTCGCCAGAGCTCGAATAGAACTCGCCCAGATTGCTCGGCATGCATCTCATACCTTCTTGAACCTGAAAATGCCTATTTCTGCATCGAAGTATCCCAGGCCACGCAATTTCAGGGCTGGAAATTCCTATAACATCCCTTTCAACTTCATAATCCCACAACATCTTAGCCTTAGCGCTTGCCGACATCAGTATGAATCCAATGGGGTCCTCGAACAACATATTCGTCCACCACCCTCAGTAGGAAGTTGGGAGAAGGATGATTTGTCTCCTGATATGACCCGCATAGAGTACACTATCGTTGCTCGAGTAGAGGCAGAAGCTGATAAAAGATCAAACCCTATTAAAATGGAGACAACTTTTCGAATCAATGTGCTGCCAGCATCAGTGGAGGATCCCCCGCTCATCATTTCTCCTTGCAATCGAGGCTACGTTCTTACGAGGTCAACAAATATCCGCAAAAGTTTTTTCGCCAGCAAACGAGGCCGCATTATGGCTTCAGCGGAACAGCCTTCAGCCATCAGAATGCCGCCAGACGGCCGAGGGGTGTCAGAGTTCAAACTTGGCGTCAAACTCAGATTTGAACCCATGTCTTTCCAGGATGCGCCTCCAAATGTGGACCAAGTGTCTGCAAAGCTTGAATCGTTTACCTGGTTCAGTGGTGCCCCAGCAGGAAACCTACCAAACCTTACTGATAGGCGCGCCGCCTTGACGAGCGTCTCACATATGAACTATTCAACTTCAATCCCTCTCATCATTGCTAGCGTAGAGAAAACCTCCTGGATAACAAAGACAACACTTACAGATCCAATACCAGACCAAAATGAGCCAGCGCAATCAATTAGACGCCAGTCTGACAGTGTATTGGGATTCACAAGACTCAGTACTTTTGATGAGTCGAGGAGGGGCAGTGAGGCGAGTACGTCCAGGTATCATGAGAGTACGACTTGGATAGCACTGCAAGTGCCGACATCGCGGCAACAAATATTACCGACATTCCACGCTTGTCTCATTTCTCGAACTTATACACTTCATCTTGTTCTTTCTTTGGGCAGCTCGAAGCTCAACTTGTCAATCCCCATTCAGATTGTAGTCGATTGGCTCCCTGAGCATATGCTAACTGGATCTGATATCCCGAGCAATAGAGATTCGCTGCAAGCTCTGGAACAGAGTTACACTTATGACCCCCTGAGTTCTTCTGAGAATCAACCTACAGAGCCGGAGCCAGAGCCAGCACATGGCCGGAGGCTGCCTGATTACTCCCGACAGGAAACAGGCTGATCGACTATAAGGTGTGCCTTTACTGACTGTAAATCGGTTTATCATTAGCGACAATTAAGACTTTGATATTTCATGACGCAAAATGTAACCTAGTGGAGCAGCATTGGGATAACCACAAGTTTAGACGAAAGTACGGCGAAAGGGACGTGGTAAGCCACCATTGTATCAAGTTCGGACTTTAGTAGTTAGTAATTTGAATCTCTCTCTGTTTAGCGTAGTCAAGTTCAAAGCTTTACATAAGTTGATTCGCTGCTTTGTATTTTAAAGTTCCCGCCTGTAGAAGGTGGACTCCGCACACTCAAGTCATTGAAACATGCTATCTACTCATATGGCCTCATCAGCTGATTTCCTTCCACTTTTTTATCGAAACCCGGGATATGAGTTGTGTGGCACCAGGGCTTGGCCTGGACTTCCTGCCGAATGGTGTTGGCAAAACATCCAAGCCATCCTTCTCTTGGAAACTTCTTGTTGACATCGTCTCTTGTGCTTGGATGAATGATGTCCCCAAAATTTTCAATGTCAGGGTATTCCCCAACATTGTCGTAGATTGTAGCCAGTTGAATGATTTGACCTAAAAAGGTAATGTTGCCTTCTTTGCCAAGGTCTTGATGCCGAATGATGGTCTCGCAAACAGCCTCGGCCTGATCCCTGGATGCGCCAAATTTATTCTGGAGAATGTCAAGAGCCAGTATGGCGCCATAAAACTCAAAGGATAGCCGAGTTGCATTAATATACTCTTGCGCAGTGCCAAGGTCGTGGAGGAGGGCAGTCAGAGCCAGGGTTGACGGTGAGCAAGACCAACCATTCTTGGCAAATTGTTGCCTCATGATAGCAGTAGCTTTCAGTAGGTTAGAAAAAATTTACTTACGCGGAGGTCACGCATGTAACTACTCACCAAAATAGTAAACCCGCATAGAATGGTGGTAAGTCTGGCGAGGAAGTTTTGCTCTGGCGTACTCCTGAGTTTGTAGTACCACAGAGTCATGCGAGGGGAATTCCATGTGCTCTACAGACAATGGTGTAGGCTCATGAATATACGGCTTCCCATCAAGGATCTTTGCCGCGTCAACAGGAACCGCGGTCCATCCGTTCTTAGTAACGTCACTGTCTGTCATGCCTGGAGCTTGTCAAGGGATATACAGAAGAGCTTCTCAAAAAAAGATAGCCGGAGTGTGTAACAGCTCGAAGGGTAACCTTTATACTACCATACGGCTCGTATTAGAAGAGTCAGTGGATCGGAGGCGCGTCGGCCTAATGGCAATTGCCTGGTTGAGCTGTCTGACAACTTGAATCATTTTTAATGTGGTTCTGCGAAACTTAACACTGCCTTATTGGGAAGGTAGGGCGACCCTGGAACCTTGGGCGAACCTAAAGTAGACCGGGGATTGGCCAGAGTGCAAACTCTGTTACTTCCATGTGACCTTGGAATTGGTAAGCATGGTACTCTAGTGATGACGCTAACGTAATGGTAGAATATAAATGACATCAGTCGAGCAAACCGGCTATTGCGGGAAAGAGTAAGATGGAACAAGCTTTGTTTGACATATTGCAATAGGATCGGCTACAACAGTTGAATCTCATAGGTAGGCTTTTCAAACTGTTACAGTGAATTTGCGCTCTAAGTCAAGCCTTTTGAAAGAGACAAGTACACTTAAAGGCAGTAGGAGCAATGACGATGTCGGAAAGTTTTGTAATCAAGCTGGTAACATATCGCGCCTCTAGATATTGATTACTGACTAACTCCATCGAGATAAAGAGGTCGGGACAGTCGCCACCACAGCGTCGAACAAGATACTCAGGGGCCTTAAAGCTCAGGATGAGCCCAAGATAGTAATCTTACTACGTTCCAAAGTACAATTAGAAGAGAGAGGATTCCAAGATGCGAACCTGTTCAAGTGCGCTCTTAGTACTATCGTAATTGACTATGCTGAGGCGATAAAGCTGTCTTTTCTCTGACGTATCATTGATTAGTCGCGGCAAGTAGGAGACAGAAAGTACAATTCATCTAAACTTTTCGGCTTGATAAGACTATATCCAATTTTACATATATATCCCCACGAGAAACGTCCCTAATAGAACGCCTAAAAATGCACTTCTCTGTAAATCATACTCCATTCATCATTTTATTGATGATGCAGAGCTTGTCAGATATTGATGTATCATTCTTCCCAACGATTCGAGGCAAGCATATCAACATTAATCCAGTCATAGAGTACACGATCACAACCTGGCTTCAGAGATCACGCTATCGATAGATGGCCTGCCTGAGCGTACATGCTTATTCTATATAGTCGAAATGGCCCATGACCCCCCATACGTATCTATACGACGTTGCTACTTAGGCTACTAGGGGGGCTTTCATCACATCCCCCCGCTTGAGTTCCACTCTCACGGGGGGTGCATTGAGAAGGAAAAGGGTCATTGATTGGGAAAAAGAAGCGGGGTACTTAATTTAACTAAGCTTCTAACTAAAAAATTAAGTAGCTTTATTTTAATGCATAATCCCGATTCCTTTAACTTTTGGCCCCTCAATTCATCCTGTGTATTTGCATATCGACGTCATCGCGAGAATTCACCTCCGCAACATAACTTTGCACTTTAATATATATTAACTTTAAACTATTATAATAATTGCAATTTTTCATCAATCTATAATAGGATTTTATAGTAGATATGCTATCTATTGGATAATCCGCAGTTTAAAGATAGATTGATTTTAAGACTGGCTTGCCTATCTTTTCTTGCTATTTTAAAGATAATCTAGAGGAGCGGAGTAGCGGCGAAGGAGCTATATTATAAATAATATTATTAAACTATCTTAGAGGCATTAAAAAAGCTTTGAATTCTATATAAATGACTATATAGCAAGGTTAATAGGGCTTATATAAAGTAGCTTAATAGTAGTAATTGCACTTTATTGAAGCTAGAAGAAGAAAAAGAGGTGCTTTGCTAGGTAAATTGATAAGTATTATAGGGGCATTATATTATAATATATGCCCTTTAATAATATATAAGAGCTATTCTCATAGTAATTAATTGTTAATTGGAATAGGATATCTTATGTTAATAGGTTAAGCGTTTTCTTTGGCTATATTGAGATATAATTTATAATAAGAAGTTAACTACTTAAGATGCTAAGTGTAAAGCTATGGAAGAATATATATATATAGAAAAATTCTATGCTGCATTTTATTAATTTATTGAAGATAAAGGGATTAGTTAGGACAATACTTAGAATGCTAACGAGACTGGCTTTTAGGTCGCTTCCTTAAAGGCAGCTTTAGAATATATACCTTTAGTGAAATTGATTAGCTAGTCTTAATTAACCTATATAATATAACTTCTATAACTTCTATAGAAGCAATATTAATAACTAAGCACTTAATTGCACTATTCCTTATATTTCTTAGAGTTTAGCTTTTAGCTTGCTAGTTTAATAATAATTTATATTTAGATATAACTATTATATATTTAAAAAAGGGATATATAAATAACTAAATAGCACTTAAGTGGATAAAACATTTTAAAGCCCTTATATGCCTAGAAAATGAAGATAAAAAATAGCTTCTTCTTCTAGATAGCTATGAAAGCTACTTTATCTATGAGTTATTTTACTTCTATTAAGCTTATTTAATTGAGATATTCCTACTGCTGCTATATCTTATATATCTTCTTTAGCCGCTAGATATTAATATATTCAATATATATAAGCATTAATATTAATATATTTTATATTGCGAAATTATTAATAGAGCAATAGACTTTAATAAAGTTAACTTCTTATATTACTTATAGGAAATATAAGATTGCATATTTAAAAAGAGAATTATTACTTAAGCTTAAGAGAAGGCTAGAATATAGCTAAATAACCTATTTATAGTGCTCAATTAAATATATAATCCAATGTCTTCATTATATTAAGAAGTTGCTAATTAAGACCTTCTAAGTTATATTAATGCTAACCTCAATCCTTCACCTCCTTAAACCTTTATTAACCTTTTACTATTAGCAATATCACTATAAACAATATAAAATAATTTACCTTTCCAATAGGCTAAGGTAAATATGCTACCTCTTTAGTTATATATAACTTAACAATTTAAGGAATATATATATATATAATTAGAACTTTCTTTATACTTAAAGGTAGCCTTAACTCTATCAATTTTATATATCTTTTAAAAAGTTCAAAGGACTAACTATACCCTTGCATTAAATAGTATTATTATATCAAAAGAGATACTTTATTTAAAAGAGAAGAACTTAAGGCACTTATCACTTTAAGCGCAATTAATAGTTATAGGTAACATAAGTCACAAGTGAGTGGCGGATCCAAGTGAGTGGCGGGAAAATCCCTCAATTTCTCCCTCTTCTCTTCAATTAATT
>JAMAKE010000150.1:16489-38881 GCA_023628695.1 Nectriaceae sp. PG4201 | reverse complement strand
TTATTATCTTATTAATATACTTAATTATCTTATATATAATTATATATTATTATATCTCTCCCTTTACCTTTAATTACTGCCTAAAAATTACTTATATTATAAATCTATTCTAATAACTCTCTATTCTAATCCCTTCTGCCCTTTACTTCATGGCTCAATATATACACTACCCGATACATCCAATTTGTCTGCATCCCTTGCCACTCAATCAACCCTCCTAACCATATATATATCTTATCTACTGAAAACCCATCACCCACATCAACTCCATCTGCCTTTATTATCCCCAACATCTTATCTACCCATTCTTCGTCCAACTAAATCCTCAATCCAATATACATCTAAACTAATAACCCTGCATATTGATATATCCTCCTATATACCTTCCGGAACCGCTGCCCATCATCCTCTACCACCTCTTATACCTGGCATATACTTTGCAACAAACCATACCCAAAACATACTAAAAAATCCCTAAACCTCCTCCTCCGAAACATCTATATCTCAACTTCCTCGATGCCCTCCATGCATAACTCCTATATCTTTGAACCTTTCCTTGGATATGCATCTATTCCATGCTGATCCTCTTCCTCTCCTCCTCCTACCTTGCACACAATGCAATACCCGCTCCACTTGTCCAACTCGGTCTCGAAATCCGCTGCATCCTCTGCCTCCTTCATCACCTTCAACGTTCGCTCTGTCTCTATCTGCCGAATCAACCTCCTACTTCTCTCATAATCCGCCTCAATCGCGGCCGCCCTTGCCAACTCATCTTCATCCTCACCTTCACCTTCACCCTCACTATTTCCGCTATCCCATGATATATTCCTCTTCGATACTTATGCATTTATCCTCGATGCATGCTCTCTGCATATGTCGCAACGCTCTTCTTCCCTGTCCTCGCATCCCACCCGCCCTATAAACCTATCCATCTCTCGGTCTAATACCTCCCGCCGGCACTCCTTGCCCTCTATAAACTTAATAATATCCTTATCCCAACCGTCTATCTCTATACTATTCCGGCCCTTCTTTGCTATATCCTTATTACTGCCTTTATCTCTCTTATCCCTTCTTTTTGCTTAAACTCCCGATTGCTCCTATATCTATGATCGGCGCACCATAATAATTGACTCGCTCTTCTTTCTATCTCGCCCTCCCTGGCCGCTCTCCTATATAAAATCCCATAACCTTCGCGGCATCCCTATATGAACTACTAACCTGACATCCGGCATATCGACTCTTAATCCCAATGCATTTATCGCCACAATCCAACTTGATCTCCCCCTAATACTTGTCCTCCACTCCTCTATCTACCTTGCCTTATCCTTAGCACTTCCTGCTTTGTTCCAATACCCAATGCAATCCAATGCTATTGCGATCTTCCTCACCCATTTAATTGTCCCTCTATATATAATTACCTTACCCTTGTTATATGCCTCTATCTATATCTTCACCACTTCATAAACTCGTTGCATAACTATATCCTTATCCTTACCCTTATCCCTATCCTCATCCCTATCCTTATCCCTATCCTTATTCTCCTTTGCTGCTGCTCCACTTTACTTCCATTGCCTTGCCTTATTCCTTGCCAATTGCCGACTGCTATTGGCTGCTCCCTCCTCCTCCTCCTCTATAATCTCTACCTAGTATTCAATATTCCGCTATGTCATTCATTCTCAAAATAAATGCACCCATTTAGCAATAAATCCTAACTATGCATATAATAATTATTCTTCTATCTTCTTCAATATGGCCATTAAATAAATGATCTATAATCCGAACTCTTGCAATGCTAACCCTAATTGCCCGATCTGCAGCTAGAATGTCTTCGTCTACTCTAATACCATTTGACACTTGTCCACCATGACCTAGTCCAATCTTTGCTGCTTATGCATTCTCTCTATAAATGCTCGGAACCCTTTCGTCACGGCTGACTCTAGCATAACAAATACCAACGATGCGCCCCGTTATACCCCTTAACTCTTCTATATATACCTATCGATCCCTATCTTTTGGCATCATTCCTCTATATCATTCTCTAATGCCACTAATAGCATAACCATAATCGTCATCCCGTCTAGCATGCAAAATGCTAGCAATATAAACATTAAACTCTTGCCACCTCCTGTCGGCATTACCTGCACAATCGGCCCCTCTCCACGCACCACCGTTCAGATCATGGCCTCTTGCAACCCTTAAAACTCGGCTGCCTCGCCCATTATCTGCTTCAACTGCCCTTATATATCTGCCCAATGCAATCGTTTAAACCGCCGCCGCCATATATCCTCTCGCTCCATATCGAACTCTATCTGCCCTCGCTTTAATCCCATCCCATCGCCACGCTTAATGCAGTCTTCGGCCTTGAATCCAAAAAACTTATGCCATTTCATGCTAACCTTTTAAAACTCATTCCGGCTTCTCATCGTTCCTATATCGCCCTATCTATATAATCTCGCATATATTAACCCTGCAATGTGCAATCCATGCCCAGCTTGCAAATTATATATACTATCCACTAACCCTCCTCCTTTGTCCTCATCCTCTCTGTCCTCGGTCTCTAACAATCCGAACAATTTATCTAAAAATCGATTTGCAATTCCAATGGCAATATGTCTCTATGCGCTAATGTTTAATCGTTTTCTAGTGAACTATATGCTATATTATTGCAATACCCTCCTTACCCAGTCGCTTGTCCACTTTCGCTCTTAAAACCATTCTATAAATGCTTCTTCTTCTTCTTTATCTTCCTCATTGCCACTCCCATCTACTACTTCTCCATCCATTGCCTTCGTCCTAACCTTTTTATTGCTGCTGCTGCTACTGCTGCTGCTGCTGCTCATTGTCATTATATTGCCCTTCCTCTCTTTCCCGCCCTCCTAGCTCATAACCTCATCTGCCCATAAAAACGCGCTTCTCCTCTATTTATCCTTCACCTTGCCTTATATATTCTATTAAAATAGTAAAATTAACTATATATACCATATTAATAACTCCCTAAACTCTCGCGGCAAATATCGATATATTACCTTAATCTTTCTTAATTTCTAGAACCCCTTATAGTATATTGCCAATAAATATACCATCGCCCGGTGCATTAATATGTTCCTCACTTTGCTATTGCCTATATTAAACATCCGCAACCTTAACATTTCCAATATTTATATCGGCATCCCGGCTAAACCTAACACTCCAATCCATATCAATCCCTGGAATTTCTCTACCGCTCGCTCATACCTCTATACCGCACCCATCCTATATAGCTGGCCATCTTATAACCCCTTTGCTAACTATGCCTTGCGCCTCTTTTTGGATTTTAATAATTAGTTCATAACTCAATCTTTGCCCTCCTTAACCCACTACTCATTCCTATTATCACTTAAAAACAAATAACCCAACTCTTTCTGCCCATAATTATCCTCGACCTATGACCATAGTATCCTTAGCAATACCTCCCTCATCCTCTCTATATTATCAACTATTATCAATTCAGCCAATGTCCTCCTTGCCTCTGCTAATATATTATGGAACATATCCAATATCTTCCCCATGCTTAATTGAATCTGCCTATATATAATGTCGGTCCCTTGCCAATCAATTGTCTCGGCCCCTGGTATTATGAACCTGATCTTTATCTTGTATATTCTTATATTGATGATCCAATTTATTGGTATTGGATCGGCATCCTCCCCTTCCGCTATCCATGTTATGAACCGCCGCACTTTACGCCATATAATTTGGAATAACCCGGTTGCTTCCTTGCATGCCCTCTTCTGGCTCATTATCTGCCACTTTCATGCCACCTCCTCCCGGCGTTCCAATATCGATTGATATAATACTAAATACTTGGCTACCTTGATCACGGCCGAATATATTGGTATATACTCTATCAATGTTAACTATCTATTGTTTTCTAATATGCCCATTATAGCTAACCCACTGATAATAATGCTCTTATAATGATCTCCATTCTTAAATGGGTAGTCCAAAAATGAAATGATTATATCTAAACACATTTCCTCTAATCTATCCTGCATGAACCTACTTAATATATCGATTCCCGAAACGACCTGCTCTATATAGCTACTGAATCTATCCCATAACTTGGCCTATCTAGTTATCATGGAATATAATGGTCGCTTATCTTTATCCTTTGACTCTATTCGCTGCTAAATATATATTAATATTCTCTATCTATCCTTATACTTTGGCTATGCATTGTCCTCCATCTTACCATTGAATAGCATTGATATCGTCATATAGACCTCTTTATGCTCGATTTCGAATAACTTAGCTGACCCTGGGCTGCATCGAATGGCGGCTGCATATGCTTAATCCAATATAGAATTGAATATTGCCCACTTCCGCTATAACATAGGTTCATTGTCCTCGATCGCTCGCATCGACTCTTATAACGCATCTAGCTCGATTCCATCTAAATATGCCGGCCATCCTATTCAATTTAACCATAGGTTCGCCTCCCACTTATCATGGATATTCTATATCTATACCTTGTTCTCGCTCTTGAATGCCTCCTTATCCTCTTGGTAGATTCGCTTTAAAAAATCGGCCATTTAGTCAATGCTTTCTATTCCCCGGTCCTCACCTTCGCAAACCTCGATACTATGTTCAACCTCGATAAAGCCGCTTTTCACTTAGGTCTAGAATAATCGCTAATATTATACACCTTCTCTCCATAGCTTCTCTGTTATTGCTATTCGCCTTGCATATTGTCCTCTCTTGCGGCCACCGATAAACCCATGCTAAACTCTATAATGGTCCAATATGCGCTGGTCATTCAAATTTATATACTTATATTGATTATACCCTCTACTATTGTCCTTGGGCGGTAATAAATATGGGATCCGTTCGATCGTTGGTAATGGCAATTCCCACTTCTTTAACCTAGCTTGGTCCTTGATGATACTGGGAATCGCTTTGGTTACCTCCTGTATTCGACTTGCTTCTGATGTGGATATTGGCGCATAGTTCTTCTTTAAATGGGTAAATACCTTGTTGGCAATATATGCAATCTCGCAATCTTTATAAATGGGAAATGGAAATGCAGGTAAATGAATAAATGGTTCTATAGTGCATGCTATGACGGGAATTGGATAATGGCTAGCAAGCTTTATAGATGCATTGCCCGACTCCTTTATCTCTTTACTCTTGCCCTTACTTTCTTTTGCCTATCCCCTTAATCTTAAAGATGCCTGCCATTGAACTCTATTATAAATGCTAACTTGCTCATGGCTTGCAATCTATGAATTCTCTGGCCAATCAAGCTAGTCAATTCCTCTTATAATATCCACTTCTTACTATATCATTCAATTGACTGTTAAACTTTAACTTAGAACTCTAACTACAAATTAAATGGGATCGCTTTAAAACTCTCATGGGATACTTACCTACTTCCTTGCTTTCTAATGGTACTAATATTATCTATATTTATGATCGGGTTTTAATTCGCATCAACCCCCCATTTCTAATTCGCGCCTACCCCCTATTATCAATAGCATGGTTTCATTTTGTATGGGATTCTATTTCGCACCCACTGCGTGCGATTTGGAATTTGGAGTTAGGACTAAGATAGCTGCACTCTTGCTTTTGATTTAGCTATTACTCTCTTATGCTATTTATAACTAAGTTTGCCATTATAATATTTCTATAATCATGGAAGGATTTAGATATCCTAAGCGCAATATGACTTGATGCTATTAAGCAGTGGACATTCATTAAAAATCTTATATTGTCTACCTTTCTTAGGAGCAAATAGCCGAACTCCATTGTCCTTAGTTTGAACCTAGACCGATCATTTATAAGATGAAAGTGGCGCGTCTCTCTCGATGCACTTAGAGAGTCTATTGACGCACCTCTTGGAAAAGGTTCGCATTGCGAGCTCCATAAGTTAAAGATCTTAGATACTAGCTAGCTTGATTTGATAATTGCTATAAAGCGCATCTAAATCATTATAAATATCGAAAAATACCTTTAGGATATCCTTAGACTTTAAAATTTACTTGAGAGTATGGCCCTTGCTCCTTAGCATTAAGAAGCATTTATTGCTTAGTATAAATATATCTATTAAGTATATATGCTCTAGAGGGAGGTGATAGATCTATATAATTGAGATTGTTCTATGGCGAGAAAGGTTCATGCTCTTAAGGTCTATATAGATTGCGGGCTGCATTGTCTTTGGAGGTTTATTAAGAGTGTTGACTAGTTATGCCAAGGTGGCCATATTATTCACTTCCATGATATTTAACTTATCCCCGATCTTAATAGTATTAATACTAGGCATGACTATGTCTAAGCTTGATATTATATTCTATGAATATATTATTAAGAAAATAAAACATTGGACCTAGTGAAGAGCAAATAGCTAGAGGGAGGATTGATTCTACCTGCGGTATATTTTTTAATATCTTATATACTAATGAATGATCTAATGCTAAATAGGCAGGGTTAGAAAAAGATATTAAAGATAAAGTAAAATGGGGTTATATATAGAGATTTAAGCTTCTTTTATATAGCAATAATTATATCTATCTTTATACTTCTACTATGGTGCTATCATTAACTTTATAGGGAGTATATAATTGGCCCGATCTAGGTTTATATAGCTGACATTGACTTGCAGATTTTGAGGCATACCTATGTAGCATAGCCAATTAGGCAGCAGGATAGTTATCTAGCCTATGTTGTCATTGCTAAATCTAGAGTTCCTTTGGCTGCATCTATTGATATAAGAATTGCGCAAACTCTCCCTAGCTACCTCTCTCCCTTCTCCTTTCTCCTCTCCCTTTCATAGTTGGCCTTGGTAGTGCATCTATAGTTATTCATTGCACCCCTCCATTCATTTCCCCTAGCCAAACTATATTCACTCCTTACCTATGTTAGCGGCCGCTATATCCTCTCTTATACTTTGTCCTTTCTCCTTTGCTAGTAGGCTTCGCTAGCCCCTCTTTATCTCGAGGTAGAGACCTTTTATTTCTAGCCAAGACCTAGTAGGGCAACCTAGACCGGAGGGTCAACTTCTATATTCTTAGCATTTTTAGTATCTCCATTTTATTAACCCTCATTAGATCTAAACTGGGAATGAGGGCCCTCTCTTATAATATGATTGGGGTACTTTAAGTACTATTGAGCCTGCTGGATAGGATGAATAAGTTGAGGAACTATCATGGCTAGTAAACCTACCTATAAACCTATACCCAGTAGCAAATAATAATAATTAATAAGACTTAGCTACTCTAAGTGCGCTCTAGTGCTTTATATGCCTAGCTGTCTTCTTAAAAAGATAGGAATTATTATATATCCCCTCGGTCGTTTCTTATCTATTAGCATTAATAATAATAATGCCTATCTTAACTGGCACTGCTGTCCGTTCAAATGCAATATATTAAATTGCAATTGGAGCTTTGCCCTGAGCAATGATCTGGGCTGCTATATTGATAAGATATATGGCTTAACTCGGTGGTATTGCATATACCCAGGGTGCATAGTTAAGCTAGCTTGGGATAGTGCATCCCGGAAGACGAATATTAAAAGGCATATCTAAATATGCTATGGTATGCAAGATCCTAGGCTATATTGTAGCAGTATATAGCTAATGCAGTCTTATGAATTGAGATGTTATTATATATGCAGTCTATTATGGACATTATAAAGTGTGACTATAGAGAGTTATTAGACGAGGCCTATATTGAGAAGGTTATACTTAAGATTCCTTATCTAGCTCTTAACTTAATTAAATGGCTTAAGTGATATTTCCTAGATTAAAGGTCATATTATATTTGAAATTGCCTGGATAAGTTTAAACTTAATATTTGCAATCTAGTTAATTTATTAGTTATAATACTATGGCGCCTAGCTAGCTTATGCTATAGCCTATCTTATTACTATGAACCACTTTACTTAATTTAATGAAGAGCTATATTGATTTGACCTATGAGCATTGCGCTTTGCAGTACTATAAGTTATATTATCATAGGCCTCCCTTTTGCCACTATATTTAGACCTAGCTTGCATAAAACCTCATCCATTACTATTAATCTCAAATAATTAAAGAGCATTGGGCAACTTAAACCTTATTATTACTTTTAAATACCAATGAAATGAACTTTTCTGCATTCTTTATTATAGAAAGTAAATGCTTATAGTCTGCATAAAGTTCTTCTATTGATCTAAGCTTTGACTTAATTGTCTGCGGCGTTAGACAGTTACTCTGCAGCGCATCTATCTATCTAAGCTTCTGCATCATATAATTATTAAACCCTCTGTTTTCTATAGCTTAATAGTGCATAGAGATATTAGCTAGGTATATTTAAAAAAGGTATTGAATCTCTTGCTATTGAACTTATTTATAGGTTTAACTTATCGATCTTCTGCGTTATCTTGGCAATTAATAGCATGCCTTCCTTATTTTCCTCCTATGGAAATGCTTTATATTGCATGAACTAGAGCATCTATATAACTATCGTAGCTGCTAGCATTTCTATATCCTTCTTCTTCTTAGCTAGATAGAACTTAGCCTCCCCCTCTCCAATATGCAGTATCACTATGCAGGCTGCAAATATCAATGCTAGCATAAGCATTAGATCATAGAGCGGATTACCCAGGCAATCTATTAAATAGCCATGAGCTAGGGTTAAGTGCTAGACTATGCCTTGATCTATCTTAATATAGTACTTTTCCAGCTTAGCAAACCCCTCTTAAATAGCTTTCGGCACTTTCTTGAATGGTATCTTGCAACCTAGGTCAATCTTTCTCTTTTTATTCCTTTTAAGAATATGCTCCTCTGCTATTATCCGCAGCTTTGCCTCCATCGCCGCTCGCTTAAGGCTACCTGGCAGGCCAGTAAGGATGAGCTGCGCCCTTGGATAGGCGTGAGTCTTGTCTAGTTGAATGATATATCGTGAGGTCAGCCGCTTATGGTGATATCCCGGAACCCATTCTATGCCTGCATCTGCTATCTCACTGGAGATCCCTTTGATCCACTCCCGCGCTATTATATTGACCTTGCTTGTGTTATAGATCGCCTCACGAAGTATTGATAACTATATAGCGTTTTTAGACGCTATAGCTTGCCTATCAATTTCATTGCCCTTAAGGCATGCGTTATATATCTCCTCTGCAAAATCGCATTATGCCTTGTTCAATCTAGATAGCAATAATGATATTGGAATATTATTGCTAGTCTCTCTATCATTATCTTGGAAAAGGTTCTTAAACTGCCTATATTAAGGATCAATTGACAATATCCTTACTAGGCAAGTAATGGCCAGTCTAGTAATACCTAAGGGAAGAAATGGAAAGGGGTTTATCTTAACTTATTGGCTGCTAAAGGGCTCTTCGCTCAACTCCTAAGCTTTTAAAATTGCGCTGAAACGCTGCGACTAGCGAAGATATTCTATTGGCTCCTAGCCATTATATGCTCCTTAATTGAGCTAAATGCAAAGTTGATAGGCTATAAATGATACTATTTAAGGTACTTAGAAGCCATGGAATATTTTCTTAAGGAATTCATTAGCACTGCTAGCATAGCTAATGGCCTCTGCCCCGAGCTGACCAAACTATACTTAACTATGGCAATTTGCTGCCACTACCTAGCCATAGTGATACTCTAAAGACACTAGATATAATAGTATCGGCTTGCGCTCCTTGTCCTTTGTCTAAGGCCACTTAATGATATCTATCTTTCTACTTAGCCCTCGAAAGTCGAGCATATTGGCCGATATATATAGCTAGGCACCTAGCCTTAGGCTATCCATGGTAAGCATTGGCCGGAGCATGGTGCTTATTAATACCCTAGAGTCGCTAATGAAGCAATAGTTCCTTAGACAATCTAATACCGCGATGGCCTTAGAGAGGGCCAAGTTAAGGCCCTTATTGGCCTATACCTAGAATTAGCAATATATCTCTGCTAATGCTAATTTAAATAGTTTAGCAAAGGAGTAGAGTATATTAAGAAAGATGGACGGCTGAAAACTTCATAGAATAGCTATATATAACCGCTTTTCCTTGATAAAGAAGCATATTAATTGAAAGATAGGCTAAAGAACGCTAAAGAAGTGACGCCGGCGACTTTTAAGCTTATTTGTCTAGATAGTCATTACCTGCTCTATCCGAAATGCAAGTTAGTTCTGCAATATAGATATCCTTATATGATGTTACTCGCGCGCGAATGATATAGATAACTCCAGCTAATTGGGTGTCTATTCACCGGAGAGAGTCCGCAGCAGCTTCTATTGGCAGGCGCGAATGCATGCTCTTTAGCTTGCCTTGCTAGGGGGTAAAGTAAGGGCACTAGTTGCGATGCCTCGGGCGGGAAGCAGGTCTTCTAGGCAGCTCTAGATAGTCCGCTTAATATTCAAGTAGGCATAGAAGTAATTAAATGAAAGAGCATTATTAGCACTATTATTGCAATAACTTATATTGTCTTGCATTATAGTATATATATTATCTAGGAACTATGGTAGATGAGGCGAGGAAAAGTTCCTATATCGAGGGTGGAATGCCAAGGGATAGAATGTGAACCTTCGTGAGCCCCTATAATGCTCGATGAGTTTACGCCGGTCTGCTAGAAGGCATAACATTCTATGGTTTTGGCTCTCTTAGCTATCATTGCCTTCTCTAAAAGCCTTAGTTAGCATATGCTCGATGCAGTTGATATCTGCAGCTAATGCATATGAAATCTAGTTAATATTATCGAGATTATATTTCTTCTTAAGTTCAGTGCGGAGATGCTTAAGTCTATTACTATATAAGTGCTATTAATATCTATTATTATCGTTCTTAGTATCTATTTCGCTGCCTCTATGCCCTCTATAATGCATCAATTCACTGGTTCTATTGATGTCTTGTCTCTAGCCTCTATAGTGACTAAAACTAGAACTCAAGTTAGAATTATTTAAGTTAAAGTTAGAATTAGAACTAGAACTAGAATTAAGGTCTTTATCATTATTCTTATCCCTTGGCCGCAGGCGCATTTCTATGGGGAGCTTCTTTAGATCCTCATTGACTTCGATTTCGATGTTAGCACTATAATTATATATATAAAAGGCAGGTTCATTCTCAAGCTAAAACCTATTATATGCGTGATTCTAGGAAAAGGTTATCTAATTCTCTATGAATAGTATTTAAAAGGCCATCCACTTATTATATAATAAGCTCAATGACTATCGGTCGTTTAAGCTCTAGGAGGGTTCGACTCCCTCGCCTAGGAGTTCTCTATCTATGAAGATCTCTATGATATATTTAGCAAGGGCTTTAGCATAGTATCGCTCAATAGCGCTACTTCAATGGGAAGCCTTTTGCTATTATTAACGCTAGCTATGCGAACTGGACTAGTCGTCCATTTAATTCTATATTAAGTGCATTACTATAAACTATAGCTCCTAAGATGCTATAGTCGCGACCTAAAAGGTTCTATTGCGGATATCGAAGGGCAAGTTAGTTATTATATGCTTGCTAATATATAATGAATATTAATATCGCAAGGTGAATATAACATTGTCAAAGAACCCGCTTCGGCTTATAATTGGCTATAGAGGTCGACCGATGATGCTAATCATATCTAGGTAGAAAATGGGAAAGTACTTGTCTTTAGGGTCAGCGAATTTAGACTTAGAAGCCCTCCTCCTATAGTCCATTGTATATCTCCGCTAAAATATTTTTAATGCTTAAGTAGCGTCGAAATTGGGCTCGCTCGTTCATAATAGGAAGTTCTTAGCTAGGGAAAATGCGGTAATTATCAATAGAGGAGCTAAAGAGGAGAACATAGGTATTGACATTTCATTCTAAAACTTCCGCTTAAGTGTTTAATCTTGAAGTTATTCCTAGCCGCGGTGGCTGGCATTTTGTCCTCCTTATCTAAGTTGCTAGCATTAATATAGAGTTTATCTATAAAGTCAATATTAATAAAACTTTCAATCTTGTTATTATTGCTCTTCTCGATAGCACCTATGTCGATAGAATTATCCTTAAATTCATTAGCCTTACCCAAGAGAAGATTAGGCTTATCTATTGCGTTAGCGAAGTTATGCGTTAATTGTTTTTTTTTTTTTCGCTAGCTCCTTAGCTAGAGCCCTCGAGATAGACAGAGTATTGGGTAACTAAAGCATTTAATCCATAGGAAATGCCAATACCCCCTGCATTATATTATTTATTCAATTTAATGGGAAAACTAATAGGGCACTTAGGAGCTTAGAATATAAAAGGACACTTCCCTATATGAATTTATTAGAATAAACTATTATTACCTTAGTTAGTCTCATCTCTATATATGCTATAATTATATATACTAAAGGCTTAGAACCTTATACCTTGGGGTTAAAAAGGGTTAGAAATATGCTTAGTAAAACTCAATATAAATTATGCCCTCTTAGCAAATTATAATTATAAGTGCAACCATAGCATTAATGCTTTATTATATTAAGCCGCTTTAATACTATGTGCCCATAAGGGCTCTTGCTGCGCTGTTTAAGATGATGACCTAGCGACTCTTAGTGAAGTAGACAGCGATGATCTTCTCATGGGCATTATCTCCTTTTGCTTTGAACTATTTAAATTAATTGCTAGGAAGGATGCATTCCGCTGCGGCATTATCCTAGTTATCTCTTCCTTGCCGGGACATTTTATTGCTAGCAGCGCTAAGGGTAGGAGATTCTAATATAGCATATTGTGCTACCTTTAATTTATAATTAAATCTATGGTTTCCGCTAGCGGTGGCCTTTTTCTTGTGGTCTCAACCAAGGAAGAGGTATCCAATTGCAATGCATTATCATTATTATTATCATTATTATCATTATCTATAGCAGAAGCAATAGCAATAATAATAGGGTCACTACTTAATCTCCTGCCTCTTTCTTCTTTATCCAGCCCTTGACTCCCTTGCCCTTTAGCCCCTGCCTCTTTAGGAGCTTGCAGAGGTTCGACCCGAGGCAAACCGGCAATATATCGAGGATCATCCCCTTTGCCATTGTAAGCAGCCCTTGCTAAGGTATCTGCCCCTGAACTCTTTTCTGCCCTTTCCCTGGGGCGATGGTGATAATTATGCCCTTGCTGCCAGGCAATTAATCTAATTAGTGCCATATCGAAGCCCCTAGAGTTAAGCTTGCTTAATAATATAGGGTCGCTCTTAAGTTCTAGATTGTCCTTGAGGATATTATGGAATGAATTAGTTAAGCTTAGAGCAATAGATTGGGAGGCTATGTTTTCATAAGCAATATTAACCTAAGTATAGCTATTGATGCGGTCATTACTAGGTGATTGCATCTATTTTAAGTGAATATCTTCCCCTACTTATCGCTAGATAATAGCTAAAACTCCTTTCTATATATTATGTGAAAAGCGCTTTATATATTGAGCGCAGTTAACCTCCTTAGGTAATTGATCTAGATATGGCTTTATAGCTGCACCTTTAAAGTTAGCGAGGTATGCCAATATAAAGTCGAGAACTTCTTGCTGCAAGAGAATAGAGGCAGTCTTGGGCACTGAGGGTATATATATCGAATCCTATATGAAAGCATTCAGCCTATTCTTAGCCATTTAAATAGTTTGATCTATATAATGCTCTAGCGCTGCCTCGAGGTCTGCTTGCAAAGGTGGCTTATTATTATTATGTCGGTTTAAGATTGTCCGGGGTGTCTTGTTTAGCTAAGCTATAATATGACCCATGACCTAAAATAGCACTTTCCCCTCCTCCTTGGTCAGGCTGGCGATGCAGTGAATATCGGGGAAGCAGAGTTAGCGGGTTCTGATGATGCGTTTATATAATTCGTAATATCCTATATTATCAACTGCATTGAGAAAGCCGGATCGGCGTCTTGTTATATAATTGATGACAGCGGCCGATATTAATAGATAGAAGAGTGCCTAGACTTATTTATCTATATATATTAAGCCGAGGAAATCCGACATTTTCTTCTAATCTGCTAACTCTATGTTATTGGCAGCATCCCTGGGAAGTTAAGAGAGTATATGCAATATTGCATAGAAGGTTATAAACTAATACTAAGACGCGCAATTTCATTAGTCTAGCACGCCTAATAGGGGGGCTCTGTTGCTTAATCTTAGACTCATATCATCGATTCTATAGCTAATTATCCAGTCCTATGCCGAGATTTTGAAGGTGGCCCTGCCAATAGATATCTTGCACTAGCTCATAGCTATTGCTCTCTATCTCTCATTTCTCTAGACCGTAGCTAGATAGCAAGTAGGAAACTGCTTCTTGCTT
This sequence comes from Nectriaceae sp. PG4201, assembly GCA_023628695.1. NCBI lineage: Eukaryota > Fungi > Ascomycota > Sordariomycetes > Hypocreales > Nectriaceae > Nectriaceae sp. PG4201. The sequence continues at coordinate 24,645 of JAMAKE010000150.1, read as the reverse complement.
CCTAATTGCAAGATATCTATTATCTGCTTTTCGACCTCGATAGCTTTGCCATAGAATAGTTTAGGATCTTGACTTGACACTGCAATAACTTGCATCTAGATCTAGCTATGACTATCTACCATAGCTAGGTCCTATCGATTAACTTGGAGCTTGAGATTCAAGTTGAGAGATAAGGTATCTGCCATGATTTAGCCAAGTTAGAATACTAGATATTACCCTATAAGACAAGAAGCATGGGCAGCTAGCAGAACTTACCCTTATTATAGAACTCGCAGGTCTACCATAGCTTATCCTCTGCAGCACTAGTCTCCTGCACATAGGCCTCTAGGGCCTTGACGCGGTGCTATCCAGCCATGACCTCCATTAAATTCCCTTGGTTTATTGATAGCCATTCTTTGAAGAATGGTAGTTCATTGGCCGGATTGGATCTGCTTACCTCGTTCCGCCGCTAAAGATGCTTTATCATCTTCGAGATATCGGCCTTGCTATAGAGGACCAAGAGATGGTTCTCTTCTGCCTTCTAGTTTAGCCCCCCTTATATGAAAATGGTATAGAGAGCTTGCATATGCTTTATGTCTAATTGTCAATTCTTGCCTAGGCTCTAAGTGGAAGTGAGAGCCTTGGTAGGCATATGCGCTATTAGAATTCGGTGTTTTTGTGCCTGCTCCTAGATAGATTCCTTGTCTTTGAAGTGCGCTTTCTTTGCTTCCTTCTTTTTATGCTTATTGTCCTTGTCCATTCTTTTCCTCTTCTTTGGGTTTTAGGCTCTCTGCCTTGCCTTGATATTCAGTGAAGTTGGTAATAGCAATGCTATCTTTCTCTAGTCGCTTAGATAGAAGATAATGCCCCCTTGGTCTAGCGGGCTTATTTGTTGTTAGTAGTTTTTGATAGAGGTATTTTATAGGATTAGGATAATTATCCTTATACTCTGAAATGATGCATATGAATTTTAACTATGGAAAATAATTATATTGCATATTATTATTAGGGGTAGGCCGGACCATATTATCAATTAAGTGCAGCCATGGGATATCGTCTGCCTAGGTATGGGACCGTGGCTAGACAGGGGGTTTAAATAGCTAAATTAGACCCTTTGCTAAACTAGGCTAGGAGTTAAACACCCGCCACCTTATATAAATCAAGTTAAGTTAAGCAACTAAACCATTAATAAATCATGGCCTAGCAAGGAGACAAAGCAATTAATTCCCCCCTTTATTTACTTATGAGGATTTTCAAACTGCGGTTAGAACTCATTTCCAGTTAGCCATCCCCAAATCCCAGCGCCCATCCTATCTTAGCCCCTCTATGCCTACTTAGTCGTCATCCTTATCTATCATTTCAATCATCATCATCTAAGTTGACATAGTAAGGTAGATGCATAAGTTGTCCAAGGCAAGAGCTATAAAAGATTGTGCATTGAGAATGGATCTAGTGCTAAATTCAATGCAACTAGCAAAGACGCGTCTATCTAGATAGGTTAATAATATAAACAAAATATAATGCGTTCCTATTAACTCTTAAATTCATCTTAGTCATATATATCGTTCGCTTTAAGTATCATAACCTATATATAAGTGAGCTATACTAGACTGTCTCATTTAAGCATATCTACTTCTAAAATGCTAGCTATGTCTAGTCATTCCTTTTTTCTCTTTAATATCGGGTTTTTAAGCTCTCTATAATAATTTATCGCTTATTTTTATTTATAATAAGCTATAGATGAGGAGATGTAATGTGAGGTATAGGGTAAGTGAGGAACTATAGAGTATAGTGGCTGATAAGGGGTCCCTGTCTCATTATAAACCCTTGTCCCCTATCCTACTACATTATAATGAACTTTTACTTTTTCTTTTCAATCTCTTCTCATTAAATACGCTATTTAGTTCATTCTTTCCCAATGGTAATATCTATAATTGAAGCGATTATTAGCATCTTATTAATCACTTCAGCTATATTATACTAACTATATATTCCCTCTTAGGTCTTTTAGGTTGATGGAGGGAAGAAGTAACAATCTTCTATTTTCCAGTCAATTAAACTTTACCTACTTATTACTGAAGGGGAACTTGGCTCTTGGAGAAAGGTTTATAATTGGGTTTAGGCTCTGGAATGAAGCTGGATTTTATACCCTGGGGTATAAACTCGGTAGACAGTGAAGATAGTAGGGTCTTGGCCTCGTACCCCGGGGTATAAAAGCTGAATCCTGTACTTGGAAGCTGTCTAGGGTGAATCTTAGGACTTCTTAGTTTCTATCCCGGGGTTGAAAAAATTAGCCCTCTTATGATATATAGAGAGGAGCTTATGCATAGCCTTGAGTTGTTTCATACCCCGGGGTACGAGACTGGAGCTAATAGGCTTATAGCCCTCTAGGCTAGGCTTATTATTCTGCCTTTCTATAGTTATAGCAACCCTAGTCTTTCTCTTAGTCTAGACCTTGGATTTATATTTTGTACCCCAGGGTATAAACGCCCCTGCATACCCACCTTATATTATAGATGCTAAACCTAGGTCTAACCCAACCCCTAAAACCTGGATCGCGAATGGTTATTCTCTCTTACTTTTCTCTCTTTTATTACTTTATTACTCTCTTTTTTATTTCTCTTTTCTCTTTCTCTTTCTTCTCTTTCTTACTTCTCTTTCTCCCCTTTCTCTTCCTTTTCTTCTTTCTCTCTTTTTAACTCTTTTTTTCCTTTTTCCTTATTTTTCTTACTCTCTTCTTCTCTTTTTATTTCTTTTTACCTTATTTACTTTCTTATTTACTTTCTCTTTATACTTAAAAAAAAACCAACTCTCTTTAAAATTACCTTTTAAAACTACTCTCTTAAATTACTTTTTAAAACTTACTCCTTAAAAACTACCTCTCCTTAAAAACTATCTTAACCTTAAAAACTACCTTCTACTTAAAAACTACCTTTCTACCTAAAAACCCATTTTTACTTAAAAATTAACTTTTTTAAACTTTAAAATTACTTAACCTTAAAAAACTATATTTTCTTTAAAATAAATACCCTTCTATCTTAAAAACACTTCTCCTTAAAAAACTAGCGCCTTATACTTAGCGCTTACCCTATATAGCGCCTACCCTTCACTGCTTATCTTATATTACTTACCTTATATTGCTTATCTTATATTACTTACCTTATATTACTTACCCTATATAGCGCTTATTATATATTATTTACCTTATATAGTGCTTATTATATATTATTTATCTTATATAGCATTTGCTATTCTATTGCCTAGACCTTAATTATACTTACTATTTATAAATATTTAACTTTAACTATAGCTTTGCCTTAACCTTAATAGCACTTACCCTTTATAAGCATTTAACCTTAACTATAGCTTTGCCTTAACCTTAATAGCATTTTACCTTTATTAGCATTTCTTATAATATTTACCTTAATCTTAATAGCACTTATTATATCTTAGCCTTGACCTTATAAGCATTTACCCTTAGCTTTGCCTTAACCTTATAAATATTTACCCTTTGCTTATAATAATATATTAATAATTAAGTTAACTATTACTTTTTTCTTTATTACTTCTCTCTTATTTTTATTAATAGTTTAAGATTACCCCTTTAAAACTCTTACTTATAACTTAACTTAACTTAACTTATTGCATTGTGCCTACTTATATTAAAGGTTAATAGTTATTACTTACCTTTAAATATTAATAATTACTACCTACTTAACTCTTCTCTTATTACCTTCTTACCTTTTATCTTTAATAGTTACTACCTTCTCCCCTCTATATTAATACTTAGCTGCCTTAAACTATAAACTCACTTAAATAACCTTAAATTGCTACCTTAGATAAATAATCTAAGAAATAGAATCTTTGCCTTGTCTTTAGAGCTAAATATCCTATCCTAGAGAAGCCTTTAGACTGAGCTGCATAGAGCTCCTATGCTATAGTAATAAAATAGCCTTTAAATATTCTCCTTGTCTTTCCTCTTCTTAATATGCTTCTTAATAACCTTCTCTCGCTAGCATTGCGCTTCCCTGCTAATAAAGACGCTTCTTAGTGATAGATATATAACTTTTTCGTTAGGGAGGGTACGATCCTCCCTGCTTGTTAGGCATAGTTAGATCTCAAGATATGCCTTGCAAAATAAACTATAATTGATTTGCTAGATTGATTAGGCCTCCTCGTTAAATAAGAGCTATATAGTCTTTATTATTATTTATATATATAATAGATAATCTAGGTATTAAGATAGAGAACTCTCTTAAACTAGAAGGAAGAGGGCATGCTTAGGTAGCATAGGCAATAGAGAGCAGGGGTTAGGGGCTTTAATTGGTTCTATTTAATATAAAGATAACTAACCATATGCCTTAGGACTAATAAGGCTAGATATAAATATTATATGCCGCCCAATATAATGCCTACTAATAGCTGCTATAGCGACTAATTAGCTATATAATATAAATGCCCATATAATACTTTATCTTTTAAACCTAGACATATAATAATGCGCTAACTTATTGCCACTTAGCGCATCTCGGCGCGTATCTTATAACTTAATTCTATAATAAGCTAAGTCTATCTTATTAAAGCTCTCTAAAGCCTTAATTTCCTCTCCCTGCTATATCTCCTCTATTAATATAATCCTATCCACTTTTATAAATTAAAAAAATAGATAAACTTATATATCTTTTGAAACCTAAGGAGCGCAAGCAGCGCCTTAGCCCATATTAACAAGCAATTGAACAAAGGCTCTTGCATATAAAATCTTAAGATAAAGCCCGCATCCTTATAGAAGGATATTTCCTAGAATGCTACCTTTCATTTGAGCCCTTCTTAAAAACCAAGAGCCCGCTGCCTACTTAGCTATATATCCTAGACTTTAAGCTATAGCCTTAGCGCCTACCTGCCAAAGTATAAGCTTAGTTTGCAGATGCCCTATTATTTATTAATAGGACAAAAGAAGGCTAACCCTCCTTGCTTATCCTTATTAGACTGCCTAGGTATAGCAAGACTATATTCGCTTTAATATTTAGCTGACTAGCTCTTATAATAGATTGTTAGGATATTAATAAAGTGCTAAGGCCTAGCATAACTTACCTTATGCTAAAGAATATTAACCTAAAAAGCCTCTCTTGCAGATAGCAGCTCGCAGGCTATTAAAGGGAGCTTTAAGTTAAGGATTAAGAAGGAAATTAAAGAGAGATTGTCTTTAGATGTCTAGTTATCTAGGTTTATACTCTAGAAATAAATCCTTTAAATGATCCCTAGGTAAGGTTATATATAAATGACCTAGGCTCTAGCGCTATTATTATGGACATTATATATAAATTATATGGTTAACTAAAGAGATATTTACTAGTTGCTAGTTTTTTTTATATAATATATCGTGGGCTTATTTCAAGGTCCTGCCTATATCTATATATCCTTGCTACTTAATAGCTCTTTACTTTAATAATTAAGTTATATTATTTGCTCTCTTTAAATATTAGTCTAGGTTTAGTTAGGCATTTTAAGGAAATATATACCTTGAACTTAGCTATCAATCGTTAACCTCAATACCTATATTAATATAGGGTAAGAGAGAGAATACCTAACTAAGTTAGCCTTAAAGCCTACTTATTATAGCATTTAGAAGCCCCTTTTGCTTTGCTTAAGTCTAGTCATAGCATTGCGCGCATACTATAGCTATATATTTAAATAGCTTTATTAATAGTCAATTTAATTATTATATATTAATCTAAATAAGGCAATATAAACTAGCTTAAAAGAGATTTCAATAAAAAGTTTATATTAAAGTCTATGTATATTATCCACTTAGCTAAAAGCGGAATAACTCTACTCCAAGTCAGCTTACTTATAATTACTATTAATCTAAATCTAGTATTATAGAATGCCATGGCTGGCTAGCTAGCTAGCTAGCTAGTTATTACCTATATGCACTTTTAATTACATCTAAATATAGCTCTCAATCCCTATATCCCTTGCATTTTATTCCTAGTTAAGTTTACTTAACTTAATTTATCTTAGCTATAGCAGCAAGGCTTATCTTCAAGCTATGCCCTATAGAGATATAATATCAATAAGTTTATATGCTCTCTATAGGGACTAATTAATATAATGATATAAGAATATAAATCCCTTAGATAAATAGATAAAAGGATTGCTCCTATGGGGGCGCCCACTAGTCTAGGCTATTTATAGATCTCCTAAGCTAAGGGTATCTAAACAATTCACCTAAGATCTTCTACTAAGATAGTCAAAGAAGTTAAAAAGCTTATGAATTATAATTCTTAATAATATATCTTTAGCTAAACTATAATAAGTGCTATAATTAATATATTGAAGTTTCTCCTTATAGATATAATAGCGAGATTGATTTATCCTATTAAGCATCCAGAGCAATATAAACCTACTCTTTAAGAGTACCATATAAGAAGCTATAATTGGAGGCCTAGATCCTCTTCACCTTGCCAAAGATCATATGCAGACAGCATTAGCATAGTCTCAAAGCAGAGAACTATTAATCAATATCATTATAACTGCCTAGACATCATTAAAATCACTATATAGACTAACTATATCTATTAAGCTTGCCAATATATAGCTAGCTATAGAGTCATAAGCCTAGGGTTAAGAAGCGCTTAACCTCTTAAGTCAATATTTCAGCTAATAACAAATAATAGAGTTAGCATTCAATAAACTAAAAGAATCACCAACTAAGGATAGAAATATATCCCAATAGAATATATATAAAGGAGTGACTTTTTCCTATTCTAAGTATCCCAATTCACTTCTATCTATATTAATCTTCATAGTCATTCACCTATATAGAGCTTAATTCCTTCTTTATCCTCCTCTTTCCTATCTTAAAACTCCCCCATAGAATGTCCAACCGAGCTCTTACCTGGTGGGAAACTGCTTATAATAGCAGAAAGATAACTATAAATAAGTAAAACTTCTAAATTGCCTAGGCTATTGCTACTAGGGATACCTCACTTAAATCCAATGTAATCTAGCAATCTAAGGCAGTTGCACCTTTTATAAGAATTTCTTGGAAAGTCCAATATGCACTTAACTAGTTAGCTATGCTGCTAATCAATAGCATTGAAGTTAATATAGGGGGCAAATAGCAGCCTTATAATAAGAGCTAGGTCTTTAACTTAAATGAGTCTAGTTTCTAGATCCCATTATCTATTGCAAGCGAGGAAGGCTAGCTCAAGGTTAGCAAGATTAACTATAAATATCCTAAAGTTCCTAATATATATATTATTATTAGTATACTTAATATTAATATAGGTAGATATAACCCGATCTTTATTAATTTAATAGAGCTGCCTAAAGGGAGCATAGCAGTTTATTAACCATAAGAGACAATATTATAATGGCTCGAAGGCAGCACCTATACTAGCTAGGTCTATAGTGGAACTGCCTCCTAGAAAGCTACTAAGGACTTCTTTAAACTATTACCCTCGATAGGTAAGTTTAAATAGTAAATAAGCTATTATTTTAATATATTATAATAATTAATTAGCAATAGAGCATTAGCTATGGGGTTACTTGCGCCCCCGAGATTAAAGTTGCCTAAAGAAGCCAGTCCAGTTAAGGTCCTTCTAGATCTACTCAATTGGCTAGTTATTTTTGGCGCTGCTATTGCTATGAACTTGAGACTTAACTTAGTGGACTATTTGCATGCAAGGCTGATCTAATACTTTGATAGACTGGAGATTAGATTCATAGGCATTAATGGGTTAAACCTAACTATTATATATAACGCTAGGCAAGGCGTCTAGGCTAGATCTATTGCTATGATCGGTGCCCTTATTAGTAGGGCTGCCAATGCTGCTGCTGTTGCTAGGCCAAAGGACTTTATTAATATATCTCTTAAGGCTGCACTGCAGAGTGGAAAGCTCGATAAGGGTGAAACTTAAACTATCTAGCTAGAAGCTAAAGCTGCTAAAGTGGTTGAAGCTGCTGCATCTAGCGGTGCTTGAAGCTAGCTAGCTTAAGAAGGATTCTATATGCTCAGGGTTATATTTAGATAACTGCAAACTATATATATATATATATATCTAGAGCTAGGATAGCAAGAAATAATATATTAGCTTAGCCTAGTTATTATTAGTTCATGCCTCTACTAGGAAGGTTGAACTAAGAATTTAATAGTCCGAGATATAGCGGGGGCG
>JAMAKE010000150.1:0-16479 GCA_023628695.1 Nectriaceae sp. PG4201 | reverse complement strand
TATAATTCCTTTTTATACCCCCCCCCCCCCCCCCCCCCCCCTATTTATCAATGGCCATTCTCTTCACCTAAAGCTCACTTAGCTGCTAAGTCACTTAACCTTAATAATTATATTAACTATAGGGCAAGAGAGAGAGAGAGTTATTAATTAAGTTAAACTTAAATACCCTCCCTAAGATAATAATTCCCTAGTATCGCTCTCCTCCTAATTGACCTTATCGCTTTCCTTTGATTGAGCTTCATCTTCTTCTATCGATTCCTTTACCCTATCTTTGTCAATTGCACTATCGGAAACTTCCTTAGGCGCGATTTCCCGTTAGGGAGGCTTAGTTTAGTATAAGAACTGTTCTAGTAGAGTTTAGCTTTATACTAAAGGTCCTACTGCCTATTGCTTAGCCTCTAAGTGGCTATGGATATTATATTGATAGCTATTATAGTTAAGCCGATGCAATGTCTATCTTAGGCGCGCTATGAAATCTAATAAATGACCTAGGAATAATTCTATAGTCTTAAGCAACTTAATAAGATTATTATGGGTTAGCAAGAGAACTATAGGTTGGCCTATTGCTAATTTAACAATCTACCTCAATATATATATATTTAAGATAGGGACCTAGAAAACGTCTTCCTTGCTATACTAACAGGCGCCTAGTTCCTCTAAAGACTATAGCTATATAAAGTTAATGTCTCTATCTAGACCCTAGGTTAGACTTGCTAGGTAAGTTGCATATTGCAATGCCCATTGGCAGTGACGCTAGATAGTAAGGTAATTAATAGAGCATAGATAGTCTATATAGACTATAATCTCTAATTAATGCTTCTAAGCTATAGTTCCTAAGTCCTAAAAGTCTCGAGTGAATAGGATCTCTAGTGTCGCAAAAGGGGATAAGCCCTCAAGATAATTAAGATAGCGATAAATAGACAATAGAGAGGTATCTTATTATCCATAAGGAGATGAGAAATAAGAGGCCCAATATTGAATTTAAAAGAAGGCTAGCTTCCCATGGTACTAGGTAGTTCGGCTATGATTGATATCAACCTCCTTATTGCAATTGCTATTAAAGATAACCTGCATATAATGGCCGATTCAGGCGCCGAAGCGACTATCGAATGGGCCTGCTAGCGGGCAATTATCTTGCTAGCGCTTCTTAAAGCCCCAGTAGACTTAAAGGAAATAAAGGCAATCCTAGGTTAGCGGGATAGGGCATTGAAATAAGAGGTTAAATATAAAGTTAGATTAACTATCCTTAGATAGTAGGCGCTGATAGGTAGTTATCTAATAGGGTAGCTCATTTAGTAGAGAGTCTTTTGCTCTATCTAGCAAGGGGTCGCTATCTACCTAAGCAGCTTCGCAGTACTTAGCCCATGCCTTTGCATAGATAGCATAGATAGTCTAGGCAGTGGGGATATGGCCGGCTTCGGCAGCAGACTTAGCCTGGGCTTGCCTTAACTGAGCGAGGACTAGTAGGCTCTAGCGCCCGATATCATCTCGCACTTAGTCCTAGTAGGACTTGACCTTAGCAAGAAAGTATTAATAATATGCCTAGGCAGTTTCTTCTATAGCAAGCATAAGGGCTGCATCTGCTAGCTCCTTAGCCTCCTCGATATATCCTTAGTTGTATATATCTCGGGCATTGCAAAGCGACTGCTAGAAGAGAAGCTCAATAGTGACCTAGGTAGTGGCGAGGGCCTGGACATTGGGCTAATGAGCGAGCCGGGCCTAGAGCGGACTCTAAGCGATATATAGCTAAACAAGCACCTCAAGCGAGAGATGGCCCTGCTGCCAGTCAATGTGGTGGGGAGAGATCTAGAGCATGCCAGATGCATCGATTAAAGCGCCTAGGCTAAGACCTTGCCGCTCCATAAGAGAGCTACCGCTGCGAGGGCGATAAGTCCGCACTGTCTAGATTGACTGCTAGATCTAATAATCGAAACTCTGCTCATTATCCTCGCTATTAAGTGCATAGATAAGAAGGCAGTAGAAGAGCTAAGCTATATAGAAGGCAAGTATCTACTAGACATAGCTAGGTGAGGAGGATAGCTGCTGCTTATTATTAGTTTTTATATTTACCTCTTAGAAGATATGATCGAGGGGGAGGATTAAGTAAGTAGCTTAAGTAGATATAAATGAATTTATTAACTTGGTTGGAACTACCTAGAAGGGGTAGTGCTGCTCCTTAGCTCTATTGAGATTAAGAGGAATATTGCAGGTCATTGGACCGATATAAGGACTGCAGTCGAGCTTAAATGCACTATTTTCCTATATAGCAAGGATAATATTGAGCCGAAAGGTGACCTCTTTCTGGATCCTAAAGCTTGGATGTCTTTGTAGAGATGAGATAGCCCTTAAGTGTCGCTTATTGGCCTTCTAAGCATATATAAGGTAGGAGCGATAGAGTTAGGGTATAAAGGCGCATTAGCGATTTTAATCTATGCCTGCTAAATCTTTTAATATGCCTTCATCAAAGGCCAAGAGCAAGAGGAAGCCTAAGCTAAAGAGTTAATAATTGCTAAATATAACCCTGAAGAGCTCCTTGCTATAGTTATATGCCTTGGCGCGGATAATGCTAGGCAATCGGGCATTAGGATGGCCTAGGTTCAATGCCTGAGTCAGCCTCGCCTTAGCATAGTAGGTCCCTGCATTGCGGAGGAGGAAGGTATAGTAATATCTAGCATCGAGAGGGCATTCCGGGGCTAGATCTTGAAGCCCCCTATGAAGATAATGACTATATTCACTCTTCTAAAGTAGTATCTAAGGTTTAGAGCTACCCTAGGTATTCAATGGTAATAGGGGCATATAAACATAGTCTCGCATGCCTATATTAAGCTAGCAAGAGTATATATCGAGCTAGCTAGGGTTAAGGCCAGCCAAGATAATATCTTGAAATAAAGCTAAACTTTCTTAAAGACTTAGTTAAGCAAAGATATTCTTTAGGTCATAGGCTTAGAATAGCAGGCGAGGATTCCAAAAGTAGGCCATGGCTTCTCCTCATCAAGTCTAGACCCAATATAGATTTGCCTTAGCTACAATAGAGGCCTAGAAGCGCGAGAGAGCATATGCAGGGATGCCATATAAGAGGCAGAAATATCGACTCTTATCTTCGGCGCTTTATTGGCCAGCGCCTAGCTTCTCTTAATAGGCGCAAGATTTTGCATAGATAAGGTCATATAAGCTAGGTATCTCCTGCCTAACATGGTCAAGGAGTATTTTGTGGACTGCTAGGAGAATGATCCTATTATAGAGATCTCTTAGCCTCATGAGGGAGAGACTATTTGCTGAAGCCATTATATGAGAGCGGGCTATGCTAGGAAAGAAGAGGAGTATAGAGAAGCAAACCCCGCCTATAGCGAAGGAGCTGATGCTGGTGTGCTGCATATGCGCTAGATCTAGGCCATGGGGTTAAATGACTTATTTAGTAGAGATATTGCTCTTATGGGGCAGGAAGAAGGAGAGGCAAAATTGGTTTAGGGCTTGGATGGCCGAGAGATCCTTGGCCCTAAGCTAGATACTATTAATATCCCATTAACGCGTAATAGTCACTGAGTTCTGCGAGAAGGAAGCTTATATCTTGCAGAAGGAGAGCGGCTAGGTCAACTGATTAGAGAGAAAGCTTTGCTATTGAGGGAAGGAGGCGCGAGGGTCATAGGCATTACTACCCTCCCCAAAGGCGGCCGATAAGGGAGGAAGGGAACGGCTGAGATATTAAATCTATTCTTAAAGGGTATAGGTATATTCCGGCTCATTAAGCTTATGTAGGCATAGGCCTGGATAGGGTTAGATATAAGTACCTTTGCATTGAATAGATAGTAATAAGTAGGTAAGCATGATAAATGATATATAGTTGCATTTATAGCTAAAGAATATCTAAAGCACCTAATTATATATATCGCTCTATGCCCTAAGGAAGTTAGCGCTGCCCGCAGTCTCTTAGTCATAGATAGCTTAGAGGAAGCTATTAAGGACTAGATCATTTGGTCTAGAAAATAAGATTGATAGTAAGGCTAGCAGGGTAAAGGAACTTAATGATGATAATAATGACCCTAGCAAGATTGATAAGCTTATTGCTAATAGAGGGGAACTGCCGAGCCTAGAAGGTAAATCGTTATCTTGCTAGTAGCGATCGGGCAATGGTATTGGGGTCGCGGGCTGCGATATGAACTTAGTATTGGATAGGGAGTCTTTAGGGGTATAAGCAGAGGGAATAGTAGGTGATGAGAGGAGAGACGCTCCTTTAAACCTAGGCTTAGGACTAGATTCGGGGGCAGAAACAATTAAGCCATTGCATATAGTTAGGGCAGAAAACTTAATAATAGGCAGCGACTCTTAGAAACCTTTGTCCTATTGGATAATTGGCTAGACCCTTGCCACTTATTGCTAGAGATAATATATTTAATCCCATGGGGTTATTATTAGATCTACCTAAGAACGATCTAGTCTTGCGCTTAGTTGCTAGTTTAGCAGGGACCGATCTAATGCTATAGTGCTGACCATGATAATTGCACCTATTGCATCTTCTTTTAATATTGCCCAGGGTATAATTAATAAGGTTATTATCTCGGTAAGTCTAGGGCTTTAATGTCTTTATTATTCTATTGGCTGAGTCAATAGCTTTAATGATAATGGCACTTTTATTTGCAGATCTATCTTAATAAGCCTTGGGCTTTAGCGCCTTTATTATAATGGTAGCAAAGGTATATCGGTTAGGTCTATAGTAGTATTGTCTTGGTTTGTAGGACCCGGCTAATTTAAGTTATAGGTTTAAATATTAAATTGTTAATTATATTATATTATATTATATAAAGGATATAGATAGGGGTAGGGGAGACTAGAAAAGAGCTATAGGCTTAGGCAGCTAAGTCTAGGTTAAGGATATACTTAAAATAGTAATGGTTAAGCTTGCAATTAATAATTAAGGGTTATTGACTAAATGAATGCTTAGGTCATAGAAATATTCTTAAATATATTATGCTTAGTTCTATTCAAAGGTTCAAAGGCAATAATGCCTTGCATACTTGCGCGCATAATCTCTCTTCTCTTATGCTAAGAGTGCATAAGGGGCCATTATTTATTAATATTAAAGAAATAAGGTCTTTACTCCTTTATAATATCCTAGACCTTAATCATTACTACTCTTATTTTTTAATCTTATTTAATTTATTTATTTTAATATAATCCTTAATAGCTTTTCACTTGCCTTTCTTACCTTATATTTTTTTTTTCTTTTTCTTTATTTCTATTATAATCTTACCTTATATATTATAAGGGGGCATAACTAGTTAATAATATGATTAGTTATATTAATTGCTATAGGAGTCCCTAGGTAAATGATAAAATGATTGACTAAGGTCTATTTCCTTAGTAAAGGAAAGGATAGGCAATGGCAGTTATAGAATCCGAAATATAGAGATAGAGCATAATAGAGATAAAATAAGGATAGCTAGATAACTAAGTTAACTATTATTGTGGATTTCAATCTAATTCTCTTTAAATAGCTTTAGATAGCTCTTTATAAGAGTTGCGAAGGCTTGGGGGAATATAAGATAGTAAGGCAATATCGCATGAATCCCTTATACTTATAAGATAGCAAGAATGCATATAGTGCAATAGTATGCATAATAATCATAATGCTCTATAGAGGAGGAAAGTTTGGGATATAAGTAGCATATGCAATTAAATATAGCGTTCTTCATTATAATGTGCACTTAAATCGATTGATCTATTGGCAATATATGAGGGTAAGAATGATAATTGGCAGTCGCGATTATATTGGCCAGCAGTCTAAGATCTAATCTAAATTTAGGAGGATAGATAGATATACTTAACTAGGGATCCCATATGCCTAAGACTATATCTCATTGGCCCATATAGAACTGACAGGGTTACTATAACGCTCAAGGTCTAATTCTATTGGCTACTTTTATCCTTATAATTAGGGGTATTATATATATCCCCCAAGGCGCTTGGGCCGACCTTTTATTATTAAATCTTAATTTTATGTCTTTAATTAATAATAAAATGCATTCCAATAATGAAAGAATATAGATATATATTATGTCTGATCTATTAGAGCTGTCGCTATCTATTGATGTAAATTTTATTATCTAAATTAATGTAGTTAATAATATATTGCGAACTTTATCTCACTTTTGTCCGACTACTGGATTTGACTAAGACTCAACAACAGTCTCAACCCTGACCCTATAAGAATTACTGATCGCTTCGCGCTAGAGGGCAGGACATCCGATTTCAATGGGAGACACTAGGTCCAGTGCCTCCGAGAGATTTAGAGACGCTAGAGGCCTTTATATTACCTAAGCTACTACTAATAAAGAACTTATTTAATGTGGATAACTTCAAAGGCTGCGCTATTTCGCTAGATTGGCTAGATAATGTGCCTTGGCCAAGCTATCCCCTAGCAATCTACCTTAGTAGCGGCCTCTGTTAGTATGATCTCTATTGCAAAGAGGAAGATGATTATGTCTACAGTCTTAATATTAATAGCGCTATTGGAAGTAACCCCCCCTATATTAAGCTTATGATTGGAGGCGCATTAAGCATATTTGCTATGGGAATAGAAGCTGCGATTAAGGTATATAAGCTAGGACAATATATTAATATAATGCATAGAGAGCTAGTGCCCTATGCTAAGGATCTTGCAATAGCAGAAGTATCTAGACTAGACTTAGGGGGCGACCTTATCTGCTAATTTTAAGTGACCTTATATTCTAGCACTTTGCAAGCAATATATAATACTTCAAGAGATAGAAATATAAGGTAGAAGTTAATAGCTATTAGTAGTTTCTATGAGCATGTCCTTATAGCTTAGGAAGATATCTTTTATAATAATAAGCTATTATTAACTATTTAATTAAGGGGCGAAGATAAGTAGGCAATTGATTTAGAAGAAGCTAGTGAGCCTAAAGATTTAAATAATGAATATAGACATAGCGCGGGCAGGAGTTAAGATGCTAAAGAAGGGGACTTTAATGAAGGAGAGGGTTATAGTAGCAGAGGGGAACTTAACCCGGAAGATATACTTAATAGCATTAATAAAGAGGATAGAGGAGATATTAATATAGAAGATAGTGAGGGGAATGCAAGCGCTTTATTGCAGATTAAATATTAAAGAACTAATTAATGTTTTATTTCCTATAAGAATTGCATAATAAGCGAAGCTATATTAAGTGCCTTAGGCTAGCTAATTATTCTTTGTATTTTACTTATAAATAAATAATATTCTTTTAATTGGCTTATTTAATAGTAATAGCAATAGTTTAGCTTTTACTTTGCTTCCTCCTATGCTTAATTATATTATCTATGCATTATAGTTAAAAAGTGGATATAGTAGATGCATTAATAAGTATAAAGTTCCTACCCTAGGAACTTTATATATTATTATATTAATTATATCTATAGCTTTTATAACCTTAAATAATAAAGAGATATAATTATTAAATTGCAACCTAAAGAAGGAAAAAAAAGAACCCTTAAATATTAACTTTATATATTCTTAGGTTAAGGTAGAGCTAGCCTTAGTCTGCTATAGTATATATAACTGCTGTTGAAGGTTATTAAGCTTGCTAGTTACTTAGCAAGGTTAATTACTAAGGTGCAAATAACTACTTAGGCCCTTGCTTTCCTTATAAGAAAGGCAATAACAAAACCTATTTATATACTTAATAAATATTAATTAAATTATGCTAGATTATGCTTGTTTACTTATTAAGTTATTATAATCCTATTAAGGATTATGTTTACTTATAGGCTTAGCAGTCTTGATCTTAATAATCCTTCCTTGATTAGCTGTCTTATTATAGGTCCTTCCTTATTATATATATTCTATTTAGTTAAGTCGTGACACTTAAGTGAAAGAAGAAGAGGAAAAGGAAGCTGAAAAATAGGCCTAGCAGCTAGAAGCTATATTCTAGGACCTTAGAAAGGAAGAAGCAGCTAAGGCAGCCAAGGAAGCTAAAGGTTGTCCCTAACTCAAGGGTTGCAATAGCTGCTGCTAATGCTAAAGCTACTGCTAAGACCGAAAGAAAGGAATGCTTTAAAAAAACTCTTATAACTAGAGGAATTGGAATTGATTGAAATATATAAAAAGAAATGGGATGAAGCTAATAAGGAAGAGTGGAATTTTCTTTATTTAATGCTTCCTTCCATATTGCTTAAATATATCCCTGCAGTCTAAGAATAGAAGAAATCTAAATAAGCTTCTATAATAGCTCGCTCCCTCATTATATAATTCAGCTTCCCTAAGTATTAAGCTAGATAATTTTATCTTAATAATATTATCAATAGAAACTTAATTATTGCAACGCTTAAGGAGCTTAAGTAGCTTTAATATTAAGATTATTATAGAGATAAAGATTATATTTATAACTTGATTTATTTTTTTATATTGATTGGACTGCTAGAATTAGCATATAAAGCCTAAAGACCAAGGCTTAAATATATAAAGAGGTTGACTAAGAGCTAGAGGAGAGAAATATAGTTTATCTTAATTAAGGTAATAAGGAAGAGATGCTTACTATTGAAGTAAGTAGCATGTAAATTTTAGTAATTAGCAGATTCCTATAGATAGAGCTAGGGTCTATTTTTAATATAGCATAACATTTTCAATTTTCATATAATTTATAATAAAAATTCAATATAATAACTTCAATTGAATATAAATTAAATGCATATCTCTTTTTTTTAATGCAATATATTATTATTAAGTTATTATTAATTGAAGTTATATTAATTATATATATATAAGGGATAAATATATAGGTTTTGTTCCTGCCTCTCTTACTAGAGAGGCAGGGGCCTTAGCAGTACCTAGCTTAGTTAACCTACTAAGTACTCTAGCTTATAATCTAGTTTAAGGTAGTTAGCCCTACCTAGGTAAATAATATAAATATAATTTCGCGTTCTACCTTACCTTTAACTGCATCTTGCCTTTTATATACTATCCGCTTAAAACCTTAATAGCTCTTCTTTGCACTATATCTTAAGTGCTAGTATAGCTATATCTATAGATAGTAGCTTAAAATAATAAAGATAAAGCTAGAGATAAGATTATGCTTTTATACTATTCATTGTAATAATAGATATTCTATTAGACCCTTAGGTAAATAGATGCGACATTTACCCTTATAGTGGCTTGCAAGTAGCATTTCTCATTTTAATATAAGAGGACAAATGCCTCTTTTTTCTTTTTTTTTTTTCCTTATTAAAACTAAATTTATTAGCTATATAATAATATAAGCATTATTATTTTATTTGCTTAAGGTCTATTTATAGGCATATCTATTGCTAATGCAACTATTTATAGCCTGCATAGGCCTTCCTTACCTCTCTCTCACTTTATACCTTAAATCTCCTTCACTTCGTTTTTCCTTCACTACCTTATATCCTCCTCCCTCTCCTTCTCTATCTTACCTTTTTCTCTTCCTTCCTTCCTTCCTTTATCTTCAATTTCGCAACCATTATATATATAGAGGCCTAAGTAGCGCAGAGCGCTTCTAATAAATAGTTGCATTCTATTGCCTAAACCTTCTTACTCTCACTCCTATGGTTTACTTTAATAAAATAAGATATTTAGCAATTAATATATTATCTCCCTTATCTTAACTAGAACTTAATAGGTTGTACCTTAGTAAATTATATTTTAAGGAGAATATTATGAAGTGGAGGAGGCTAATATTGAAGTTTCCTAGGTCTTTGACCGGCAGGCAGAAACAATTAATAGATAGGGACTAGAATTATAAAGATCCTATAGCGTTGCCTTCTAAGAGGGCAAAGCGGGCGCTAAATGCTACTAAAAAAAGGATTTAGTTCTTCTTAATCTTTTATATTAGCAATAGGCTAAGCAATTAAATAATATTAAGAAGCCTTGCTTTTAAGCTTAATAAGAAACCTTGCATTAACTTCAATTTAATCAATGCTAATTAAGAGTACTTCTTAGAATACTTTTCGCTCTAGCCTAAGGACCTTAAATAGCTTGACCTTCGCATTATCCTCTTAAATAAGGATATTAAGCAGCTCAAGACTAAGTGCCAATAGGCTTCTGCTATATTTAAGATTAGTCATTTCCCTCTTAAAGCTATGATAAATGCCATAGCCTACCTATATATTGCTCCCCTTGGGCTTTTGGATGCTATTAAGTCTTATTAAGATTCTATCATCCCCTAGCAAAACTAAAATATTGCTTCTCTAGATCGGTCGGGTAATATTAAAACTCCTTAGTATTTAATAATGCCTCTAAAGGCTTTAGAGGTTAGTTTTCTAGATAAGATAGGTGAGAAAAGGGCTCCCTAGTACCTAGCAATACCCCTAAAGGCTTTAGCTATTATTTTTTTAGATGAGATAAGTAAGGAAAAGGCTCCTTAGCATCTAGGAAGCCCCCTAAAGGACCTATCTTAGCCAAGGCAGGATAAGGTAGCAGATCTAAAGCCTAGGCAAGAGGATATTACATTGGCTAAAGAAACCTATAAGCTACTTTCCTTAAGGATTATCTTACTAGCTAAAAAATATTAACCCTTTCTAAGTAGCTCTTATTATTATAGACACTGCCCCTTTAGATAAGGATAATCTCAATAGCCTTAAGTTTTAAGATATCTTTAAGCCCGCTGCCCTATATTATAGCAATAAATAGCATCCTATTATTATGGATAGGGATATTAAAGAGGAGTTAGAAGGGGGATAACTAGAAAATGATCTATTTATAGCCATGGGCGCGGTTAAGGATTTAATCCTAGCTAAAAGCAAAACGCTAGGGAGAGATAAAGAGAACTTCAACCTAGTTCGCTAGACCTTTCTCCGGCCTAACCTTAGATCAATAGATATAATATTAATACTTAGTACCCTTAAAGTATTATTTGCATATTAAGCTATTAATATTATTGCCTATTTATATTATTTACTTATAAAGCGCACCCATGGAACTATTAATGCTAACATGCCTAGACTTAGCAAGACATTGGAAAGCCTTTGCATTATAGCAATTATTAACTTAGCTTAGTAGGCTTAGGATCATTAATAAGCTCAAGGGCTGCAATATAGGGCTAATATAATAAAATGTTTAGCTAGAAACCTATTTAGCATTGAATATGCTTATATTAAAGGCTCTCTTGCGTCTATTATTATAATAAGGCTACTTTAAGATTGCTACTTAGCACTGGCCTTAACCTTTAATATAGTCCATCGATAGGCAGACAAATGCCATGAGGTATTTGCTACTAAGCAGATAGACATCCCTATAGTCTATATACCACTTATCTAGCTAGTATATTTAAATTGGCAAACGCTTTATAATATCTAGCTATGCAATGGATATATGCCTAGTTTAACTACTGCTAATTATATCCCCCCCTTAGTTTAGATTAAAAACCTTGGGTATAGATTATAAACCTTAACTTAGATAAGGGGTATAATATATATTAACAACCTACTCATTTAAAAAGGCATTTATACTTATAATAGTAATGCTACTTTAAAATGAGAGAGGCTTCTATTAATTGCAAAGCATTCTTTTCTAAGCATAAGAACTATAGATTAGGTTTTCATTTAAAATATATAGCTAAGATTAAATAAGTTTAAGCCTATTGATATTATAATCAGTAGATGCCTATAACTAGTAATAATTGCATTTAATGAGTGCTATTATATTAAGGGTGTTAAAACTTAGCTAATAGGCTTATTAGCTAACTTTATATAAGATAGCGCTAAGTCTTAATAAAAGCTCCTCTTGCTACTAAGTAGCATTATTATAAACTATAGGCCAAAGGACATTAAAGGTATCCTATTAATTATTTAGCAACTTAAGATAAAGGGTATTATTAAGGAAAAACTAACTAAACTTAAGAGCTAATATAATAAGGCTATGAAGGCAATATAGCTAGATATATCAAGCTAAAGCAAGGATATAAATAACTTAGAGGCTGTTTAGGAATTTGCAACCTAGCTATATAATACTCTTTTAAGAGTATACTTTAAGTATTAATTTAAGGACCGATTTCTTAATATTATAATTGCAAATCTATAAACTTAACTTATTTATACTAATAAATATTACCTATTAATCTTACTTAAGCATTAAAAGGCCATCGAAGCATTCTAAGCAAGCTTTCTTTAAGAGATTAAATACCATAGCAATATAAACTTAAATAATAGAGCAGAGATTAAGAATAGCTAAATTAAGATAGCAATAGTCATAAAGTTAAATACCTTCTACCCTCTACTTTAATGCTCTATCTTACCTTTAAATGCAGTTCTTAATTGCATTTAGAATTTTCTAATAATATCAAAGGAGGTTATAACTGACCTCGCTCTTAAGGAGCATAGCCTAATCTATATAAATATTAAAGAAGCAACCTGCGCTTAGCTGCTAGCCTTGAAGAAGATCATAGCAAAGTTAGCCTTCCTAGATCTACTAAAGCATTGCATAGTCCTCTTGCTTTTGCTAATAATAGTAGCAATTGCATTTAAATGGATAAGCATAATATGCTATAATATTGCTAAGGCAAGTTTATATTACTTAGGTCTAAAAAAGCTTGAATAATATAAGCTACTTAATATAGCAGCATAGGAGGCCTACTACCTTCAAGGGAAGTTAAGTATATTATTCTTAACCTTTAAGATATTAAGCAAGGGCATTAATACTTTAATATATATTAACTACCTTATATCTTTAAGCAAGCTATATATATTAAGTGACTATTAATAGGCTATTAGTTAATTATATTAGCAAGGTTAAATTAAGACAGTCTATATATATAGGATATATAGCGCTATGCACTCATTAAACTAGTCTATAGTTATGAAGAATTCCCTTAGGGCAGAGGTTCTATCTATCTTAAACCTTATAATTAATAAGTAAGTTCTAACTATTGTTCTATCTATATTTAAAAGGATTTAAGAGACCTATTTGCAATTAATAGGAAATATTTAAATAATAAGCACCTTTATATGCTATATTTAGAGAATATAATATAGTTTAACTCAATTGGTTTATTAAGGACTATAAGATATAGAATTAAAAGTATAGAAAGGAAGGAGCAAGCTGTTTACTTATAGTAACCTACTATTAACCCCCCGCCTAATTAATTATAAATCTTATACTTTTATCTACCTATCTTAGCATCTTAATTTCTATTGTTAAGCTCTTATACTTGCCTTGATTCTACCCTTATAATTTTAAGTTTTCATAAGCCCAATTCAATATGCTATTAATATTAAGTTATTTATAAGTAGCAATAATCCGCTATATTTCTATTAATATAAAGTCTAAGCCCCCCTTTATAAAGGGGCCTTATTATTAACCTATTAATAATATAACTATTAAGGCATAGATAATATAAATGCCTTTAATAATAACCTTAATAAAATTAATGCCTAAAGATATATCTATAACTTTAATGGCCTATTCTCAATTCAAAGGCAAGAATAATATATTTAGAGAAAAGATTATTATTATATCTATGCAAGTAACCCTTAGTAGAATTAAATTATAATTTAGAAGTCTTATATAATTAATATATATCGCTTAACTTAGATTTAATCTTAGCTCCTAAAAATATATGCAATAAATCCTTTAGGATTCTTCTTATGATATAGCAGCTGCTTTTAAAGTAAGTATAGCTTCTTAGCTATTACACTTCTCTTCTTAATCTTTAAAAATCCATAACTAATTCTATAAAATAGCTAGCTAACCTAGGAAATGTCTTATTATTATAAATAAATTCTCTTTAAATCCTAATATTAGTTTAATATTATATATCGAGAAAAATGTACCTTGAACATAGCCGCTAGTTACTTAACCTTACTATATATATTAATAGCTTACCTATGTCAGCAGTTAGAGGTTAGCCCTTTTTAACCTTTTTTTAACCTTAATATTAAAGGTTAACTTCTTTTTAAGCCCTTAAAAGCGCTTACCCTATAGCTTATAATACCCTCTTGCTTACTTATATTAAAGGTTAAATATTAAAGCACCCTCACTTATATTGGAGGTTAAATGCTAAAGGTCAGAGGTCAAAGGTCAAAGGTCAAAGGTCAAAGCTAACTTCTAACTAACTTAAGACTATAACCCTTAGTATATTCACTTTAAACCCTTTCCTTTCTTTAACCTTATAGCTCTACCTAAAGCAGCCTAAGTTAACCTTTAGCTATTCTTTTGCTAATTATAACACTTAACCTTAACTATACTATTCTTCCTATATAACTCTTTACTCTAAGCAACTTATTAAGTTAAAGGTTAAAGATTAAAGGTAAGAGGCTAATAATTAAAGTCTAGAGGTCTATTAAAGCTAACTTTTATCTTTCCTTAATTATAACTTAACCTTAGTATATTTACTTTAAACCTCTTCTTTCTAAACCTTAATAGCCTTACTTTAAATAGCTAAAGGTTAACTTTAGCTATTCCTTTCCTAAGAGTTACTATTAAGCCTAACCTTATTAGTCTTCTTACACTTCTCTACCCTAAGTAACCTATAGAGTCTTTATAAAGAAGCCTTTATTTTTAACCCTTCTTACCTCTATTTTATTTTTTTTACTCTTTATTTCTATTTAACCTTAACTTAAAAGAGCTATAGGGTTAAAGGTAAGGTTAAGGGTAAGGTTAAAGTTAAGGGTAAGGTTAAGGGTAGGGTCAGGGGCAGGGTTAAGGTTAAGTAAAAGTCAATCTCTTAAGGTTTACTCTTGACTTATTTAAGATATAAGGTTAGTCTCCTAGCAAGAGCACTTAAACTTACCTTAACTAGCTTACCTTAGTCTTTTCAATATAAGTATAATAAAGGCACTATTAAGTCCTTAGCATATAATAGGACCTATGGCTATAGTTAGCTATAGTAAATTATTTAATATTAACCTCTAAATAAGCAATTTAATAGCTAATAGCTTATAGTCTATAAGGTAATAACCCTAAGGCTTATATCTTAAGAGGCTATTTATAATTAAAGGTTAGCTCAATTTAATTAGTCTTTAAGATATTAATTATTAAGCATTAAAGCTTAAATTCTATATATATTATTCTATTGATATTTAAAGATAATATTTAAAGACTAAGACTTAAGGGCTTTAAAGAAGAAGATTTTCATTATATTTAATACTTAACTCTTTAAATCCTTTTCTTAATTCAATTCTCCTTTGCTATTTCTATAAATACTTAGCAAATATTAAATGCCTTTAGTCTTGCTTAGTTTACTTACTTACTTATCTATCTTTATACTTACTTTATCCTCTCTTCCTTTGATTAACCCTCTACCTCTTAAAACTTAAATCTTCTATATAAACTATTGCTCTCATTTAATAATAATATCTATATAAATATAATAATAAAGACTATAATGCCTTTATATTAGCACTTAGCCCTTAATCTCTTTTATTAACCTCCCTTAACTCTATCCTCTTCCTAAGCTTTGCATAACTCTTATAATATAAAGCATTTAATGCAATACTTAAACCTTTTTATAACCCCCTATTATTATAAGAATCTCTTTATCTTCCTAGCTACTTAAAAAGACTTATATACTTTCCCCTCTATACCTAAAGCCCTTAGACATTGCAACTTAAAATGGCCCCTATCTTTAGCGCTACTCCCTACTAAGTAAAATATATACCTATTAAGGAGCTATTATTTTAATCTCCATTAAAATAGCTAGAACTCCTCCTGCCCCTCTATAGCTTAAGATATTGCCTGCTATCAAGCCTCCTACATTGCTAGCTCTTGCTCTTGCATACTTACCTCCTCCCTATCTTCCGAGATATCAAGCTCCTTTAAATCCACTTCTTTACTTTATCCTTAATAAATATTATATAGCTCCTCCCTATCCTTATATCTATCCTAGTCTTCTCTCCTATCTATTATTAAGTCTAGAACCACTTATTAATATACCTGCCTATTAATATAGCTCTCTATTGTAACTGCCTATATAACTAAGGGTTAGACTCTCTTCGCTGTCCCTTCTACCTAGATCTAAAGGACTATAGCTTTACTTTAGGACCTATCTTATTTAGCATGCTTACTTTGCTATATATAGTTAATAATGGTCGCTAGCATCTTAATATATAGCATTACCTAGATATTAAGCATATTAATATTTAATCTTAATGCATTTATTGCAATAATTATGCATCTCTCCCTATATTGCATGCGCTAAGTCCTACTTATTTAAATCTTCAATCTCTTTGCCTTCTTATTATAGCTATTAACCTTATAATAATATGCATTGCAACTTAATTCCATAGCAAGAGCTTTAGTTGCCTCTATATATTAATAGTATATAATGATCTTAGCTAGCTATAGATATTCCTTTAACTTCTAATTAATTATATCCTTTGCTACCTTAATAATTGCTGCCTTTACTTTGGCTGCGCTACTAGCTTAAATTAACTTAATACTATAAGTAACATTAGCTTAACGTATATGATAAGCGAGTGGCGCAGACAAGCGAGTGGCGCACTTTTCTTAACCTTCCAATTAAGAATCTCAAT
>JAMAKE010000149.1:0-39152 GCA_023628695.1 Nectriaceae sp. PG4201 | reverse complement strand
ATTATATTTTTATTAAGATTCTTAGTTAAAAGGTTAAAAAAAGTGCATAGCTTACTTATTTATATAGCTTACTTATTTATATAGCTTACTTATTTATATAGCTTACTTATTATATATATTACTCTCTTTTATTATAAGAAATAAGCTACTTATAAAATTAATAAAATTATATTATATTAATTTTATTACTTTATAGCTTATTTTTATATTATAGCAATAAAGCCTCTTACTCTTAATATATCTATAGCTATTCTTATAGCTATAGATCCTATCTTATCTATTTATAATAAAGCCTATTTACTTATAATAAAACATTAAATATCTAGTAAGATAATAAGAATATATTGCAATAATACTCCCTAAGTAAAGGTACTTCTTATTATTAATAACAATATATAAGATATAAGTAAGTGCTTAGGGGCTTAGCAGCGCTTACTAAGTTATTGCCTCCTAATAATTTATATTTATCCTAGGACTATAGTATCCTTAACTTTTCTATCTTGCTATACCTATATTTATATTAAGAGCTATCTTGATTTCCCACCCCCGCTATTTAGAATTAATGCCCGATTGGCCCCAAATCATCTCATGCCCTAAAAAGTTTTATCACAATCTTCATCATGTCTGCCTCGGAACCCTTTCGACAGCCGACGCTTGAGAAGCTTAGCATGCTTTCCCTTCACGAGTCTAGTGAGAAGCTCGTCATTGCGCTCGATTTCGGGACGACCTTTTCGGGCGTAGCCTTTTGCTTCTCGGATCAGCGGGATTCTAAGACAGCGAGTGTGGTATCTTGGCCAGCAACAGCCCTAGCGAGCAAATGAACGGCGCATGCTTGCGATGACTTGAGAAGTGCCGCGGCGGCAAGAACAACAATCTGCTTCTTCATTATCATAATGCGTAAGTAGGTAAAGTCAAGATAGATAGATAAAGCGTTAGTAGAAGTTAGCAGTGAGGATTTCGACTGTGAAAACTCCACAGCGATTTGGACTTTACAATACAGATCATGAGTTCTCTATTAAACTAGGATAATTCGGCAATAGCTCCAATATAACGCATGTGGCACCTATTCGGCTTTAACGGCAAGCAAGAGTAACTGCTGAGCAGCTACAATACTATGTTAGTGACTCTTGATTGCCGTGCAAGCAAATTATGTGGTGCCGGTTTGCATACACGATTGATTTTCTAAGCACAGACATGCTTGTAGAAACATGCAGCAAGGAACTCATAGTATAGTGATCTGTCGATCTTGACCTTATACGCTGATAGCTGTTAGTACTGCGGGGTGCATGGAGCGAATGTATCAATGGCCGATCTCGTATTGGCTATAAATGACCATGAATATGATGAAGAGGAAGGCGTTATCCTTTTGTGGGACCTATTGCAAGGGTTTGGACAAGTAGAGTATCTAGACTATGCAGCTTAGGAGGTCATGGTCAGAAAGATGACGTTTAAAACACTGATCTCGGTAATTCCGGCAGAAAAGTTACAGGGCTATCGACATGCTAGTCACTAGCTGAGATGATGCATTTGCAGGAAACAAAACTACATTTCTAAATGTATGAATAGTCTCTTGATAGATTCAAAAACTGTGAGATAGAGTTTCTATGTGGAGAAACCTGAAGAAGTAACATCAGGGGAAGGAATGGCTTTTAGGTTCGAGAGACAGGAATACGCAGCGAAGGAGAAGACAGTTGAAAGGTGGTGCTGACGAGAGTAAACAGCGGTCAAGATTTGTTGTTGCTGTCATAGGTCGAATATAACTATAGTAGTTAGGCTGCGATGAAAACGGTGGCTCAAGCTAGCTAATTTTCAGCATTCACGGCAAATGGAGGCATTTTGGTCTCTTGTGCCGAGCAAATTGCGCGAACAAACACTTTGCAGGCTCACTCTACATTGATCTAAGATGGAGCTAAGCCATAATTCTAGCCCTGTGGCGTTGGTGTGTCTGTGACAAGATGATGTTTAGATGAAATGAACAAAGTCTCAATTAATACTCTTATTCACTTCAATATCGCATAAGTCACCTGTGTAAGGATGGAGCGAATCTAGGCTACAAGAAACTAACTACTACAGAAAGCTACTTACTTAGACCTTCTCGGTGACGTGTCCACTGCGGTGGCGCCGAGCGTGTAAATCCTCGACTGGTGCCTCCACGCGATAGTTCATCTCCTTACTCTGGTCTGCAAGGAAGAAGCAGAGAATGCATGCCACGACTCCAAACGGCACTGCGATTATGAAAATAACTCTGATGGTATCCGCAAATGCTTGCTTCAAGGCAGCAATTCCTGCGGCAATTATGTCAGGTGTTACACCCTGGATTGAAGACAACGCTTCTGGGTCATTTCCGGCTATCGCCTGCACAAAGGCTTTCAACGACGAGGCGGGAAGTCCAGCTGAGACTGCCGCTTTCGAGACATAGCTGATGATCTTAGGCTCCAGACGTTCGGTTAGGGCGGCACTATAGCTTGCAGTAAAGACGGTGGATGCAACAGCCCGGCTGGTTATCGCTAATGCTGTTCCAGTGGCGATGAGTGAGTGCGGTGTTGAGAGATGTATTCCTGCGATGGCGAGGATCAGAGGAGCGCCAAAGCCGATACCAGACAAAGCGGCAAAAATGCAAGCTCTAGTTGAGTCACTAGGTTGGATTGTCGTGAAGCCTACCAGGCCACCCGTGAAGATCAAGAAGCCAGTAAAAAGGGGCACCCGAATAGACCTGGCTTTGACGCTCCAGTAGCCCCATACGACAGTCGAACATCCACCGCCAACCCAGAACGGTTGCGCACGGGCTGCCAATAGGAAAGTATCGTGTTCAAAGAGCGAAATTGTTCTGCAATTTCTTTAGTATTCAAGAGTTTTGAGTGTGGCACCCAGAGCAACTTACAGAACCGGATAAAATATTACAAATGCGAAGAGCATAATTCCTTCAATGAATATGAGAGCGAGGAAGATTGCATACTGTCGACCACCATTTCGACCATGTCTAAACAGGTCATGATGGGCCATT
The DNA here is from genome assembly GCA_023628695.1 of Nectriaceae sp. PG4201. NCBI lineage: Eukaryota > Fungi > Ascomycota > Sordariomycetes > Hypocreales > Nectriaceae > Nectriaceae sp. PG4201. The sequence goes on along the minus strand of JAMAKE010000149.1, from coordinate 36,148 downwards.
CCAGTTCTAGTTCCTTTCCACTCGTAGATGATGAAGGCGATGAGGGTCGCAATTCCGACAATCAGGGTTGCAAGAACCTTTACGTTAGCCCAAGCGAACAGCCCTCCGCCTAGGTTCAGTCCCACAAGAAAGAGCGTTAAGCCGGAGGCGAAAAGCCCTACGCCGACAAGATCCAGAGCCATCAATTTTTGGGCAAGGGTTAGATGGTCGTATCGAGTGTGCCGCTTGGGAGGTCGGTAGCCGACTGTGATGCATACTGCCGTGGCTCCCCACAAGGCCATTTGGATCCACTGAGAGATGGTCAGCAACACGAGCATAGAATATAGGATATTCTGAACGGGCACGACGTAAACTAACATAGAATTTCCGCCACCCATTTTCTGGATCATGTTGAGTCAACGCCCCAATGATCAGTGGAGCAGAGCAAGCGCCGAGAGCAGCTGCTACGTTGACGGATGCCTGAACCACTATTCGCAAGGGATATCAATGCCTTGTTCCTTTCCAACATCGCCACTATTGGTGAAACTTACTTGGCGTCCATTTTTTTGGTAAGATCTCAGTTGGAACTGTGTATGCCAGTGCAGTTGACGAAAACCCAAAGCCGATCAATATTTGAGCAACGATGAGTCTATAAATGTTCCCCGAGCCTGGTGCAATTGCAGCACCAATAAACGAAACCAGACAGCTCCCAACCATTATGAACTTGCGAGCCTGAAAAGTGTCCGAGGCGGAGGAAATAATGGGAGCAAGCACGGCCTGAACCAGTGAAAGCGCGTTTGGTACCCAGGTCTCCGCCGGAGTGTTGTGTAAATTCTCCCCTATGTTCGCAAGCTATCACATATGGTCAGCAGTGTATTCAGATGCTCAACATATCCCAGGTTGCTTACAACAAGCGGAGGGCCTTGGAGAGCTATAACTTGAACGTAGTTCAGAATGAGCATCGCCGCCACGGCAACGTAGGTCCGGAAGTGAATCTCAGGCTCTTCATCAACCTCATTGTACGTCAGATTGGCATCAACCTTGACCTGAGACTCCGTATCATCGTTATGGAACCCTTCGACATGCTGCGTCTCCGAACCATTGTCACGTCCTTTAGTCTCTGCAATAGCCGGTTTGTCTGTCTCAGGTTCCATGATGCAATAGCGAATTATCTCCTTGATTGGTTCAGATAGCCAATGAGAGTAAGTAAAACGTAGTGAAGCCTAAGAGGACTCGACAAGAATGACTACCTTCCTTCTTCGACCAGAGCCTGTATTTAATAGATCTGTGTAACCCTCAGGGAGAACACATGCTCTTAAGCCCCACATGTGTGACACTGTCGTTCAAGAGGAGTCGAATGTGGGGATAGATCTTTGGCAGCTGTAACCCCGCATCTATCCAATCTCACGTTTCCGGGGTTCCCCGCAAAGGTACCAACAATTGGGAATGTCCCGCATATCAACCCTCTTTCCAACAAGTGGACCTAACCAGCCGGTCAAATACCATACCAATAATCATTGTAGCTTCCTTCTCCTTGCTCAATTTTCATCATGAAGCCCCAAATTGGAGGAACTTTGGGTGGGCACACTACGTCAACATACGCAGAGGAACGTCCGTGATCTAACTCAGGCTCCAACCGCTATTACAACTACTTATTAGAAATCCTCACTATGACAAGTTATATTGCCATGACTCATAATTAATACTGAGATAGATTACTTAATATGCTTAAAGTATCATGTTTCGAGTTGGGTCTTGGGATAAGAAAATGACCAGAAATGATATAGGGTAGGAGAAGCAGAGGAACCAAGATGCGGCTTTGCGGAAGCGTTATTCTTACCACTAGCTTCGATGCCGTCGCGTATAGTTTCCCGAGGCTCGAAATCAGAGATTGAAGAACATACTGCTTGACTACACATGGTACAGTGGAATAAGGATGTTGCTGGAAATAAGCCATTTATGGGTTGCTATACATACTCTCTCCTCCAGCTCACAAAGTCCCACCACCGCCTTGACCACTGGCCCGTGCAGATTCTGTGAGAAGGGTTGATTGAATCGTTTAGATTGAACGATAAGAATAGCCGAAAGAGCTCCAGTGTTCCCAAACTTAGCCTTAACCAAGCTGAAGAATGATTATGCTCGCAGAGGAAATGGGAAGTGTAAAAGAACGCTTATTTCGTACAATAAGACCTTGTATATGACCAGGATCATCCTCAGGAAAGACCCGCAAAGCCCGTTGGACTATTCTGGGGATCTGTCTTCGCACAGGAAAGTTCTTAACAGGATGTGAATAAATGCATGGGGGAATCTGTCCTGTAGTAGAACTAGAGAGATTCCTACTCTGCTTGCTGTGTCTATCCAGTTACGTACGTTCATTGACAAGCGTGAGGATATCTGATGCTCCGGCTAGGATAATCTCGTTGCTGAAGAGGGGAAAACTTGCTCAGTCTCTCTAGCTTGAGATTGTGTTACTCTCTTCTGGAACCTGAGTTAGTCTTTAGCTCCCTGCACAGCTGTATCATCACTGAAATGGCCCGGAGCATGTATCCTAGGCAGGGACTAAGTACTTCCACTGAATATCGAGTTTACACATCGATGTTCCGGATCAACGAGATAAAAATATGCTCGAGATTCATTATCACTTGCTATCAATAGAACCGGAGGTCAGCTTCATTTTGGAAATTAGTGTTCTTCCCTCGATCTCACACTAGCAATGCAATCTTTCCAATCAATGAGTTTCATGTAAGTGCACTCAATGATAGCAATCGCTACCATCCCGGCGCCAAGACCCACCCAAACACCAGTCAACTCCATTTTCAGGGGCCCCAATTCCAACCAGATTGCAAGCGGAACTGCGGCAAGGTAGTTCACAGCAAACACAACCCATGCGGCTACGGACTGGCGGCCAAGGCCACGAAGCACACCGTTACAGCCACAGATTATAGCATCAATAACCTGAAACGCGCCTACAGCAAGCATAGACTTTGTGGCGAGGGCCCGTACAGACGGATCATCCGAGAAGACTAGGCTGATATGGTTGCGCAAAGAAAAGAGCACAGCGCCATCGAATAACCCAATGACTGTGAAGACCACGGCGTACAGGACAGCAGCTCGTCGAGCAGATGAGACAAGTCCCGCACCGATGAGATGACCAATGCGTGTGCTAATGGCAACACTGACCGAGAAGGGAATATGCCACATCACTACTGACGTTGTCGTCAGGATGGTTTGTGCCGCCAGGTGTATTGTACTGAGGTACGAGGTGGTGAAAGTCAGAATCTCGAAAGCGGCCCATTCACCGAGGGTTACGGCGGAACCCGCAACAGAAAGCCGGAGCATCGGACTCCACCCCCGAAGGGCGTGTCGGGAGAAGCCGGCCCAACACCGGTGCGACCATTTCCCAAACAGGACGATGTACAGTAGAAGGAGGATAGGCCGCAGGTCATTTGCAATAGCGGCTCCCAAGGCGGCGCCGTCGAGACCTAGGCCGAGCTTGAAGGCGAATACCCAGCTCAGCAGAGCGCTGACCGGGGCGCAGACAATAAGCACACCCATCCCGGTTCTGAAATCCCCCTGTGCCTGCAGGAAACGCTTACCGGCTTCGAAGGACGCGTACCCAGGGAGACCAATTAGACTAACCCGCAAGAAGGATCCAGCCTTCAGGGCCAAGTGCTGTTGTCGAACGAAGACGGAGAGGATGGACGGGGAGCAAAGCCAGATGGCCCCGACGGGGAGGCACGCGAGAGCCATGAGGAGAAGCATCCGTTGGACGTGCAAGCCGATAGCAGTGAGCTTCCCAGCCCCGTAAGCCTGAGCACACAGCGTGTCAAGAGCAGTGGCCATGCCTTCGAATATCGCAAGTCCGACGATATTCATCGTGGTTACCCCGATGCTGGCGGCGGCCAGGTCATCGGCGCTGAGACGCCCTGCCACCACGGTTGTGATAACACTGAACGAATACTGGAGGAGATATGTCGCGATAAGGGGAAGGGAATACTCGGCGAGGAGAGTCAGTTCCCTCCACCAGCTCTCGCCTTCGGATTTCGAGCCATAGTCCTCCTCACGAGACAGCAGCGGCGTGGTCTCGTTGCGAGGACAATCATCTCGATCCATTGTGTGAAACAAGGGCAGAAAAATGAGTTGACGCGTCCAAATCGTAGCAATGAGGGGGATCAGCAGCAGCTTGGAAGTAAGGTTGGGTATGGCGAAGAGATACAAGGATGGAGGCCCAACAAACAGGCCATGCCCGGGGCTGCAACGGTTTCTGAGCTTGCGAATAACTCGAATAGGTCCGTCTCGACTGCCGTCTCAACCGTCAGAGTGTTCATGCTACTGTACGAGCCTCATCCTTCGCGTGTAACGAAATAACGCTCTCGGTATGGTTCTGCATCAGCCTTTGCCCCATACCTAAACAGCGGTTTTTGGGGTTACATTAGCCTGTGCGATAACGGGGCCATGGCTCGACAGGCCCTCTCTTCCAAGAAGATGCCCCCACTGCTTCCAAGAAGTAGCTCAGTGGGGCAGAATCCTTGCTGATTTTCCGGAGAGGCCACCGTGCAGGGCACCGTGCAGAAGGGAATCGGAACAGGGGACTTTGGGGGGTGACAAATCTCTGACTACTAAGACTATGCTGCCCTTAGTACTAGTTTAGCCCCGGGGAGCCAGGGAAGGATTCAGGGGAAGATGAAAAGTGCTGGGGATGGGCGGCATTTAGTAGGAAAAGCGTCTGGGCCAAGACATAGTGTCCACTAGAAACTGAGGCCATTGGAGCGATAGAAACCCCTTCATTAACCCGGTTGAGTTGCTTTCGGAGTCCAGTCGAGGCCGGTGCTTAGCAAGCCTCTCCAAGTTGGCTCTCAGCCAAGCACTAGTTAAGTCGGTCCGGACCCGTCCCGTGCCAAGCAACCATTTGACAGGGATGATCTGTTACGGGGACTATTTAGTTCGATCGGAAGATACGAGGTGCCCCGATTGGGGAGATTTGTCGGTGCGGTGCCCTGGTCTGTGTGTGGTGTGTGTGAGATCGAATCGAGCCAATGCCGGAAATTTTGATACTGGGCCCCTCCCTCCTAAAATTAATAGTCTGGGTCGGATTTGTGAGATTTGTATAGGTCGTCGGCACATGAGATAGAGCACCCTTTATGCTATGGTTGGCGCAGTGAGATGCGGTTTCCTACTGGGCTCAGGCGGCTCGCCGATGAGCAGCATTTGGGGGTTGAGAAAGGGATTCATAATTCGTAGAAGCCAGATAAATCTAATGATACATGTGATACTCAGCATCCGAAGACCCTCGCGAGCCATCCCGTGACATCCTCTTGTCATCGTAGTGAACCTCGAACTCGTCTCGCACCACGATAACACCCTCTGTCAGCTTCCGCACACTCTCGCTCCCGCTCCCGCTCCCTTGGGGGCTGGACTTGCCCCCGTATTTTGCTTCTATCTCGCGGTCCGTCGACCACATCGAGTGGTTGACTAGTTTTCCTTTCGTACTGATCTGGAGATTTCGCAGCCCGCTCGTCTGCCCGGATGCTTGATTTGATCCACCCTGGCCACCGACGGCTGTGACTTCGAGCCCGCTCCTTTTGTTGCCGCTATCGCGCAGTTCATATGGGGCGCCGATAGCTGCCGCGGCGGTTCCTCCGAGGAGAGAATCGATGATACCTTTCAAGCTCGGGATACAGGCCGTAAGCACAGACAAGCCCAGTGAGATCTGGAACCAGATAGTACTAGGAACGGCAGCCCAGGTCGAGTCCGAGTAGTCGTTGAAGAGGTATCGGGCGTTTGTAAGAGACGGTATCGTTACGATAGGGACGCTGAGAAGAAGGTTAGTCTTGGGAATAGGAGGCGTGAAGAGCGATACACACATTATACGAGTTCCAAAAAGCGCCATGACGATAGCCTTCCTCTTCATTGTCGTTTGCACGTGCCACATCATAGCAACAGGGAGAGCGCACAAAGCGAGATCGGTCAGGATATCCATAACACCGTTGTAAACAAAGATAGGTCCGCGGCTCGGGCAGTTCTCATGGCTAAGGGCAAGCCATGGGCTTGGTAGAGGGCACTGGAAGATCGTAGAGAAGAACCCAGTTACAAAACAGAGGAGGACGGCACCGCCGAGGATCATATTCGCAAGATTAAGGCGCCCTTGGTTGTCGATTTGCCGGATAAGAAGACATAGTGAGATCTTGGTGCAGGCAATTGCGCACACAGCAAGTATTCGAGAAGCATACATCAGCTGGGAAATACATATTAGCGACACGTATATATATCCCGAATCTGAGGCGCCTTACCTTGCTAAAGCGCTCAAAAGAGTGGGTAGAAATCACATCCTGATGCCGACCAAGACCCGCGTTGCAGGCGACAATAACGCATATGGTTTGGATAAGATATATAATGGACCCAGCTAGCAACACGGTATCGTGGGCTTTCATAGAAGCGATGTTGAGTCGGATGAACAGCTTGGTGATGATGGCCAGGATGCCGTAGATCAGGAACACCAAGGCAGCCACCACCACCAGCGCTGCATGATCGTCATCCGTGAGGGGATAGAACGGCGGCGCCGCCTGGTCGTCGCTTGACATGTTGGCGACAGAAACTCCAACTCTTTGTTGAGCTGAGATGGATTGGTGAAGGTTGGGAGGCGCCAGAAATACTTTACTAGGCCTGCTAGATGGGATCGTCGACCTTCTTAACACGGGTCAGGATTTGGCCGTCTGCGATCAAAGGCACCTTTTTCTCGCCCATCCATCGTCCACCAGCGCTCGTGGGCCAAGAGAAGGGCCGGACTGGGCCTAACGCACGCCACATGCCCGCGTGCGCCACCAATTAATGCGCAACGGCACAGTGAAGAGCGGTGGTTATGCCGCCGTCTTGGTATCAATGGAAGATAGCAAGGATCAAGCTCTGGAAGGGACCCGGTCCAGCGTCACGGACTCGAAAGGTTTCACTCACCACGTGTGGTTCGCTCCTGGATAGCCAAGACAGCGTCGGAAGCCTTCCTTTCATGGTCTGGCTTGCTGTCAGAAACTGTCCGAAACCAGGACGAGCCAACACGTCTCCCACCAACTGAACCCGGCAGTCCGGATTTGTCAGGATGCCCCGGGTGAGACACACAGCTGACAAGAGCCGGACTGATGGATACTAAAGCTGAACCTGGACGAGGAGTCGGGGACGCCTCCGGTCACGCCTCCGAGAGTCTTCAGCCGCTGATGCAGAAAAAGCAGCCATATGGGACCATGTTAAGATTTGTCTCTCTTGTTGCGGCCTTGGCCTAAGCTCTGTTCCGCCCTAGTCTAGATTCCCCACGCGGCAAAGGCGCGAGCATTCAGCTTAACGGGAGGCACCGCAAGGGTGGCCCGAGAAAAGTTCCGCCATTGCCAATCGGGTTGTCGAGATATGCCGCGCGGACGTTCCGTGATCGTCTCGAAGTCGAAATCTGACAAGGAAGTCCCTGTCAGATATCGGCAGAGATTCAGCTCCGGTAGGAGTGGACGGATGTTTCATTGGGTACACCAGGGTAACCACCCTAACTATATGGATTGTACTAAGCAGTGGGGACGGAAGCCGGGATCTTCATTCGACTCATTCGAGTCAGAACCGACTATCTTCAACAGCCTGGAGCCAAGACGACACCTGGACCTACGAAACACCTAGCTGCAGACTTTTACTGTACTGTACATACAGTACGAGAGACCCATCGCAACAGGAACAGCTAGGCCAATTTTGCCTCGTCGGGTCCCAGTGGATGCAGCCGATGCAGACATCCTGGCCACCAAAGACTCGTGCATTGAGCCGGGGGGCGACTCGTGGTGTCTCATTGCAGTTATTAAATCCCATTGTCCCCGTAGAGCCATTGCGCGCCCTGCGCATTCCCGTCGTCGACAGAGCTTTGCTTTTACCAAAAGGCTCACCCCCTGCCGCTTCTGGTCTCTGATCATTCTCTACTCTGTGCGTCCTCTCTGCGACTTGCTGCAAAGTCTCATCCATCATCATGGGAGAGAGCATTGAATTGCGACCGGCGAAGGAGTCGTCCGTAGTGGACATCTCGGCGGCAGCCAAGCCTGAAAATGGATCCGACGTGTACAGCCAGACCCGGACGAGGAGGGTGTTCTCTGGCTCCCAGCTATTCGCCTTCTCCTTGACGTACATGGTGAGTACAATCATCTCTGGATAATCAAGCGGGAGACTGACAATATTTCAAGGCATTATGGGAAGGCATGTGCACCAATATGTTTTTCGCGCTCTACAATGGTGGACCTCAAACCTTCGTATTCAGCTTCGTCATTGTTTTCTTCGGCGCCATCTCCCAGGCCGCATCGCTTGGTGAAATGGCTTCCATTCAACCTGTGGCCGGCGCCCAATACCACTGGACATACCACCTCGCCCCCGCGAGAGTTAGGAGGTTCGCTACTTGGATCCAAGGATGGTCAACATGGTTCGGCTACGTCTCGCTCCTCGCGGGAATTGCCAACGTGACCATCATTCTCCTCGAATCCATGATCCAGCTGAATAACGAGAGCTATGTTCCCGGCGGCTGGCACACGTCTGTCCTGGTCATTGCCATGTGCCTTGTACAAGGCCTGTTGAACACGTACGCTTTCGAACTGATCCCGTGGATTGAGCTGGTTGCTGGTGTTCTGCATGTGTGTCTCTTCATCATCTTCGCCGTTGTCCTCGGTGTCATGGGCACCCGACACGACGGAAGCTTCTGGCTGCAGACCAACACAGCTTCCGGATGGGACGACACTTTCGTGGCTTGGAACTTGGGAATGTTGACCTGTGTGTGGTCGTTCACCGGTAAGCTTTGTCGGTTCCTCAAAGCTCATTTCATCAACTAACATCCTCCAGGTTTCGACAGTGCCATCCACATGAGTGAGGAAACCCGAAAGGCCAAGTCAGCTGTGCCCCGTGCTATGTTCTGGTCTATCTTCATGAACGGAGTACTCGGTTTCATCATGGTCAACGTCTTGCTCGCTTCCATGGGATCCGTCGATGACGCTCTCAACTCGGCCAGTCCCATTCTCACTATCCTTCTGTCCGTTACGGGCTCGAAGAAGGCTACCACGGCTATGGTCACCGGTCTTTTCGTCATCTCGTTCAGTGTCAACCTGGCTAACATTGCCTCCGTTTCTCGTCTGACATGGGCTTGGGCACGAGATGGTGGCATGCCAGCTTACTTTGCCTACGTCAGCCCTAAGCATCGTGTTCCGATCCGCTCTATCGTCTTCACGGTTTTCCTCGTCTGTGCTCTCTGCCTCCTCAACATCGGCAGCTCAAGTTACGTCGCTTTTGGTGCTATCACTTCCTTGTCGTCTATGGCTCTTTACATCAGCTATGCCATCGCCATCTCCAGCATTTTGTACTGCCGATTCACGGCTAATGAGCTTAAGCTCGGCGAGTGGAACCTTGGCCGATATGGTCTCTACATCAACGCTTTCGCCTTGATTTACACACTTTACATCATCGTCTTCCTGCCCTTCCCATCAACGCTCCCCGTCACTGCCGCTAACATGAATTACTGCGGCCCAGTCATGGGCTTCGTGCTAGCCGTGGCTATTGCTCTGTGGTTCATCCGTGCCAGGAAGCACTGGACAGGACCCAATCTTAGCATTCTTGACTTTATCATTGCCAATTCATAGGCTTGCAATTAAAAGTCTGATGAGCGTCTAGGGTGGTGATTTTTGTTGCTTAGCTGTAAAGTCTGTATTAACTGAGATACCAACATAATAAAGGAACAAAATTTCCCTACTTCTATGACTCCCTAATCTTCTTGTCGATAAACTTTTGACTATCCTACGTAGTACAGCTTCAGTCTTGCGCCTAGTAGCAGGCCTATTAATGCTAGGGTTAATGTTTTGAGAGCGTCTTAAAAGATCAAGTTTAATGAAATATTTCATCTCATTAGGACTTCTAAAAGACATTATACCTCATGGGACAGTAGTCGGTGTGTTAAATTACTTTCGGCTAATTGATTAATCCATTTGATTACCCTCCTAACGAAGCTTTTGGTTTGAAGGCCGGACGTCATCGTGATTATTGCACTCCGGCTTTCGTATGTAACTAAGAGACTTCCCTAGAACCGTTCCGGTAGCTACCAATTTTTTTTTCCTTTTTTTTTCTTGATATAATTATTCTCTCTATTATAAACTTACTACGTTGGTCTGCGTCTCAGAAAGATTCTGTGGAGAGGTGCGGTCGCAGAAACGTCACACACTGATAGAAAAAGTACTGATCGAATTCACCCGACTGCTAGAAAAGCCTAACAGCATGCACTTCTTCAATGCGGGGCGTTTGATAGACTCCTCAATAGCTATGTACTGATAAATTCTTTGAACATTAGAAAGCGCACAGTATGTTACTTCAGTCCTTTCAAATGTCCATTCGATTAAATACGTTAAGTGAAGATGCCCCTAACTGTCGGCGAAGCCTGTAAATCCGATCGGCTTCCCGACTCTTCTTCTAGGCTTCATTTGTCTTAGGGCGATGACCGTATTTTCCCTTGCCCCAAAATCTTAGTTCCGATCATCACGCGCTAAAGTGAAGATCACTACCCACTACACAAAACTAGGCAATAGAGTTTAGAAGTCAAATTTCCGCAAACACGCTTGTGAGGAACCATAACAGCGGACCCTTCTGTACGTCATCTAGGATCGCCCGAGTGAATATTACCGGTTATTGTGGCGTCAAAGGAAGATACTGAATCCTTCTGTTGTGGAGAATTTTGACCAAGTTTCGGAATTAGTGAGGTTGTAGCGGAAATCGGTGTCGTCGGATATCAGGCCGATTCAGGGGTTTAAGAGGTCCGAGTCAGTACCCGACTAAATTAACGACGTCCCCTAGACTAAGCGTTGATGGCTATTTCATATCAACCCGAAATACGACTCCAGGTGGAGAGCCGATCATCTTAGTGCGAGTGTATCATTCCTACCACCGCGAATCTATAATTCTACACCACATCCGGGTATTACAATTCCTAGGGGCGCCATCCGGTATAGGAAACTAGAGCCCCGTAGTCGCTAAAAAGTACCAACTAGAGCGGTCTGGCGATCCAATGTTGATAACGACGCTGCGGTGCGGTCTTGAATCGGGTATCTCGGCAGGCCTACATCATATTCAAATGTACGGCTACTGGTTCAAAGCACTCACTTGATACTCTTCGGAATCGCATCGCAACGTACAGGCTTTGGTTCACCTAGAAAAATGAGGTTCAGCTCGGCTATGTGACAGAGGAAGATATATGATATTTGCAGCCTTCAGTATGTAGCAGCACTAGTTAACCATTGCGACCCTACTTGGTGCTCCCTTAAGGTATAGCCTATCTCATAGAAAAAGGGTATGTGAACCTGTTGAGCTTAATGGTCCCAACACTCCATACATCGGGTTATTTGAAGCATTATTACACTAAGATGCGAGTAGAAGAATATGACCTCAGCACTCAACTGTGTCCTACTCCAGCTCAACATACAGCCGCTCCTTTCCCAAGCTTACTTATCAACCAACTGACCCTTAAACCCACCTTCTTCTAGCCATGAACATAGAAAACTGTGTGCTGACGTCAAGCTCATTACTCTACCTCATTTCATCCACCTTCGGCTTTCCCCCTTCCCAAGCTACAGCCTGACGGCCAGCGCTGGATCAACAGCCAATATTCGGAAAACTCTTAGTACCGGATAGCGTTGCTAGGCCAGATCTAGACCCACGTAATTCATTCTTATGTTAAAGACTCTAAATATATATAAATCTATATCCCTGGAAGATTTCTTCATTTTATGCCATTGCTACCTAGACTAGAGGGTCAAGAGTATATTAGAATTGTCTCAGCTGAGCTTGCGGAATTATCTTGTAGAAGGGATACTAGGCAGATGCGCTTTGAAGACCTTAAATGATAAACCGATAACAATTCTGTTAGATGCAGGTCGGACTTTTATTACTATCAACCTACATTTCTATTGAAGCCTTCAACAATGAGGCCGTTGCTAGTTTTCGGCAGATAAGGCATCATGATAAAGCTGGTACATTCTCGCAAATAGGTCCTTGCTCGAGCGCCCAATCCTCCGTTTCGATCTTTAGTTGCTGCGAGGCATCGGTGGCTGAAAATATTAGTAAAAAGGCCTATGACTCATTATTTGGCTTTAGACTTGCCTTGGGGCGAGAGACCCAATCGAAGTGCCCAAACCTCTTTGTGATCCATGTATCCTCGGGATAAATGGCACCAGAGGGACCACCAAGGAATGCCTGAGGATATCCGAAGTCAAAAGGAACTGCTCTTTCAATGGTCTCAACATCTTCTGAGGAGAGTCTTAGCCCAAGAGCATCGATATTTGCCTTCATATGCTCGATCTTTCGACCTCCCACGATGGGGAAGACGTAAGGTGCCTTCGTCATACACCATGCCAAAGCCACGCTAGTGATACTGGTTCCTTTGGCGATCGCAATCTTCTCCAGCGCATCGGCCATGATGGTCTTTTGAGGTTTGTCAACGAAATCGATGTTACGGCCCTCTCTTCTTTCCGCGGCCTTCTTCTCTGCCTCACGCTGTGCAGAAGTTCGGAAATAGCCCATTCCCAGAACACCAAATGGCGCCAGGGCTATACCTTCATCAATGCACATGGGAACAACATCGCGTTCTATCTCTCGCTCTGCCGCAGACCACTGGCCCTGGTACACAGAAAACGGAGTAAGCCCTTTCTGGCGGGCGTACTCATTTGCCTTGGAAACAACCCAAGCCGGGGTATTCGAAACTCCCAAATACAGAACCTTTCCAGCCGTAACTAACTGACCCAATGAGTGCATCAGTTCAGGAATGCTGGTGGAGAAATCCCATGTGTGGACATAGAGCTATACACGTACGGCATAGATTAGCATCAACGTCACTGATGGTCTCACTGGCCGGGCGGCAGGTTAGCTTACCAGGTCAATGTATGGCGTCTGCAACTTCTCCAGACTGGCCTCAACAGATACGTGCAGCGACTTCTTATTATTTCCACCGTAGTTGGACTGTATTTTTCTGTCCTCATACGCCAGCTGCCATGCCGACGTATACTTGGTAGCCAGGACGATTTCTTCACGATTGTCTCGCGTTTTGATCCACTCGCCGAGGATCTTCTCAGACTCTCCATTCTGGTAGTTGTTGGCACTGTCGCAGATGTCAGTGGACCTGTGCTTCTCCAGAGCCCGCCGGGCATGAGGCATGGGGCATTCACGTGTCTATAAAGTTGCCGCCTTGCTCATAAAAGTAGTCGAGCAACTTGAAAGACGCTTCCTTGTCGCACAAGCCCATTATGTCCTCCCACTCAGTACCGAAACCCATGGCACCGAGACACAGGGGGCTAACTTTGACAGCAGCGTTGGGAGATAGCTGCCGGTGGTAGCCCAAAAGGCTCTTGGGTTTTGGTGCATCACCGGGAAGGTTGGCTGAACCCATCGAAGCGGTCAGGTGTATTATGACAATATATTGACTAGAGTTGTGGATGTTTGTGATAGACGGACCTCTGTTTGCTGAGGATGTAATTGTGAGACCGGGAGCAGCGACCTCCTTTATACCAATTACTGTGCATCCGGTCAGAAGTCTAAACGTATGAGAGATTGCGCGCTTTTGTATCGTAGTATTCCGTAAAGGTGATACGACCGGACTTAAGAAAAACAACAATATGTGTAATTCTACACAGAGAAACCACTCACTTCAAACAAGCCCTCGGTACTTCAACCTTCTCTTCTCCCGCTACGTCCGGACAGACAGAAGGTGAGAGAGATATGGTCGCTTCAATGTTATAAGCTGCGGTCTACTGAACTTATGATTCGCCAATGGAATCAAGAACCTGGTGCTCCTGGTAGACTACCGGACTTAGCGGATTTCTATCCATGGTTGATGACAATGAGACGGGGATGGTTGCATGTTTGTTGTCTAACTCGTAAGCTTAATCTGGCATACGAGGGAAATGAACCTTGCATTTTTGTGGGTTCAGGCATTTAACGATGTTCTCCACTCTCGCGTCCTTGGCTACTCAGTTGGTCTCGTCGAGTTATTTCCGCTTTAGCAGAGCAAGATCATATGACGATATAGATATGAGAATGGCAATTGTAGTATTTCGTGTTCATGTCTCAGTCGTTAACCGAACCGTTGAACGGAGACGAAGAGATATTAGATTTACCTAAGTAGAGCATTCTGGAAACGCCCTGCGGTAATGTGTCACCACCGAATAGAAAGCAACCTAAAGTCGACGGGACCGGTCACAAAGCGAGATTCAAACATAGACTTAGACGGATCAAAAAGGTCCCGCCTTATAAGAGACTAAAGTAATCGCGGATACTAGAGAGATTGTTTTCCCACATGCCAACGTCTTCATGTTCTAAGTAGGCCATGATAGACTTGCACATCGACTTGGGCCGTTGTCCCACCCACCAGACGTCCTCAGACATGAGCCGCCACATGCTCGCGTAAAATCCGAGCATGACTACTAAGGCATCTAAATTGTTCTCCCTGATCCCTTTCTGAAAGGCATCATTTGCCTTGGCTGGCCACATCATTGAGTATGCCTGTATTTCCGGCATCAGGTCTGAGATGTCTTCACCACGACCAACGGCGTCAACAGTGCGAAGTATTGGCACGAGCCTTTCAACTGCGTCAATGGAATCGCAACTGACCCAGCAGTCGTCCCCGTTCACCCCGCGATAGCATTTTGGCCGATGGAAAAACCTTTCCTCGAAATAATACGAGCAATCGGCAGTTTCTGCCCAGTCCATGAATCCCTTGATCGACTCGGGTACTAATACGGAGCCAAAAATTGGTGACAGAGAGCTGGAAATATCTTTCACGGTCATAATCACTGACTTCAATCCCGCAGCAAAGGCTAAAAGTCCGTCGGAACCCATCGCAGTGCAGCCGTCCTCCACTGGGCCGAGGGTGAAGCAGGGAATGGACCAACAATAGTGCAGCAATAGAAATGCGCAGGCAATAATGGCATCGTAATCTTGCTCAGCAAACGGTTCGGCTAGAGTCACTCTAAACCCGACTAGAGTGCGATCCAGATGTTGGGCTGCAATTCCAGCGTGTGTTGATACTCTCGGCTGTAAGCGATGCATGTGAGATGCGGAGATCATTAGGATGGCATGCATCAGATACTCGTGCTAGTATGATTTTAGCATAGCCATAATTTGCTCCTTAGATGTCGGTACCAACCTGTAGAGCAAGAGTTAAGATCTCATGCTGCCATAGTTGGCTACCAAAAAGCAGGGTTCCCGAGGTATGATGATCAAAATGATGCATGAGTCGCATGCTGCTGAGGTCGAGTTCGTGAGGATATATATTCCATTCTCCTAGAGCAACCTCGGTCATGAAGCGGTTGATATAGTTCTCTGGTTCTCTCCGAAAGTCTGTATTGGAGTTCTCCGATGGCCTCTCGTTCTGTTGAGAATCTAGGCAAGGTTGCGGTCTTCCGCTGCTCGTATTGTCGGGATCCCTTGCTTCGCACTCATATTGGCATTTAAGTTTTAGAGTAAGGCATTTACCACATACGGGATGACCTTCGTCACACTATAAATGAGCTTTAGTCCATGGGGTTTAATGGCTGTCAATGGCAAGATGCATTTCGTTGGATGTACCTTTACTCTCCTCCTCTTACATGCTGCGCAGCCGGATCGTGACTTGACGTGATTCCGCCGTTGGCGAACTGGTCGGCCCTGATTATCGATTCTGAGCACGCGGTCCCGCCCTTTCTTTTCCGGAGCGAACAGGTTGAAGACACCGAATTTCCCGTGGCTAGACATCATGCCTAAAACGAAATACGAGTGGTTAAGCTTTGGAATGAAGCTTTTCTGACTTGCTCAAGTCAATCCGCGGGTTAGTTGGTGCTTATCTCCGAAACCACTAACTAGCCGATTACTACGTAATCACAAGCTACCCGTCGTAAACCGGATTTGGCTTACGAGCTGACCAGTCAAGATCCCGAGCCGAATGCTCCACTTTCGTCGGCTCCGTTGCAGCGAGTCAAGGCAGTGTTGGCGATTTCAAGACGTCCTCGTGACGGTTTGCCTACAAGTGTGATTAGTAATGCCATTGTCCCATGATTGAATCAAATGTTCCATTGAATGTAGGTGGTTTGCTCATGACGAGGGCTGCGGTATTTTGGGGCTTAGCTCGCCCATCCTGTAGAATATGTAACATTATTGGGTTCCGACCTCGTCGTCAGCGACGACAATTAACAACAGCCAATCAAGTTAGAAGACAAAGTGAAATGAGAAGTAGAGTATTTCTATAGGTTATCCTTTGCAGAATCGATCCAATATTAATCTTTATAGGTTTCGGAAGGGATAAATACCAACGAGAGCCTTTATCAACCCTGACTTCCAGGTGGGGAAAGGGAGACATACTAGAAGTGTTTTATACTAGAAGGATAGCTTAGAGACAGTGAATTCAACTACATTTATTGACCGTTTCTATTAAAGGAATAAGGCCTTAAGAGATTGTCTTCTGAGCCAATAAAACGAGCGATGAAACCCAATTGCGGACCTATGCTTGTCTTGCCAATATGGACCTGACCGCCGCACTTGACAACAAGGTCAAGCGTTTCTATGAGGTCTTTCGCTGAGAAATCTGGGTAGACTCCGACACGAGCTTTGCTTCTTATATCTGTAACTCGGGTGAATGTTTACTTCACCATGATCAGAAACTTCCATTGATATGTGGATTTTTAGTAAATATGTAGGTCTTCTTGATATCATCAATGTACTCCCCCTTCACACTGCTTCAGCGTCGATTAGTTGGATAACAAACTAGATTATAGATTTAACTTGAACTCAACCTATATGTTAACCTTCTTAAGTCTATGGTACGTGGAGTTTTATCGTAAGGCCTCTGCTAATTATGACATAGATTTGTTTGAGCACAGATCCTCACGCCTCGTGTAATTGCCCTGAAGGGACCTTAGAATTCCTTCTACTAGGCTCTAGGCAAACGACAGTTTAAACTGAGTTTATCCGATAATCGCTACTAGTGGGCTCGATCATGCAAACGCCTGTTGCTCAAAGGTTGAGGTCAGCCGTTCTGGGATGGACAGTTTCCATCACCAAGTTTCAATTCCCCAACCATTCTCTATTCCCTTTGATGAGGTGGCATATGTGGCTGCGGCCTTCTAATCACTCAGTATTTGCATTTCGCTGTGTTCTTCATCGATGCCATAACCAAGAGATCCGTTATTGAAAGTTTTAATTTATTTGCTTGTGTTACGAAGACTATGCTCATGATTTATAATGTATATCAAAGTTTCTAGGGCTGGCGATCTAATGAAAAATACATTATTAACTCTCATGCTAATTATAGTAACCGTTATTACGGGTTGGCGATTCATTCACTACAACTCGGAGGGCTTGGCTTTAAAATCATTGCAGGAGGAACAGTAGATGAGGAAAAAGTACACCTTGTGCTTGGCATAAGCTTCAGAGTTACACTGTGTCCTCAGGAGTTGGACATTCTGCGACCAAAAATCGAGCACCTCGCTTCTAAATTTCCATCATCGATCTGCCTGGAATTATAATTAGCGAATCATGATTTGTAAGATCCCTTGGAACTGGTCCTCATATTCTATGGCAACCTTGTCATCGAGGCACGAGGGACAAGGATGTCACACCATCTTGTCATGGTTTCCAACCAGAAATAATAAGCCATAAGCCGCATGTGTACATTTAACACGCAATAAACAGGGCCTTGGTACAAGGGAGATGCCTTTACGCTTAATTTAAATGTTATCGCTCTGGTGCACCTAAGCTGGCTGTACTCCAGCGGGGAAACCAAAGTGATGGTGGATCCAGTCAGCTAGACGGAATGATTCTAGCTAAGCTCAGCGGGACATAGAGCCAGATGTGGCAAGCGGTCTTGGCAAACTTCCTTGGCTGATACCATCGCGCTTACTGTTAGTGTTTTAGCCATGGCTAAGACGAAGAAACGCCGAATCAGGTGTTTTCATAGGAAGATTTCAATTGCGCTTGCAGGTTTCAGTGGTCAGCCGTTACTCGGTGGCTAATTCACTGCCCCGGATGCTCTTCAACGTGGCTAGGTAGTTACGTCAGTGAGCACTGCAGTTTGTGTCGAAAGCACGTCTGAAGAGTTTACTGAGGCTATGAGCTCGAGTATATAAGTCCCCAAGAGCCGTCCATGAAAAAAGCCCTGTATAAAGTTAACGACTCCTCTTAGTTGGATTTGATACCAGTATGGCTTCTTTTGCTTTGTTGACCTTCGCGTGCTTCGCGACTATAGCATCTGCGGCTCCCTGTAGCGAAAATGCGCCTACTCGTCCAACTGCTACGATTGACTCTGGAATTATTGCCGGGACAGCTACTACCATCCCATCCTCAACAGTTACTGTCAACCAATTTCTCGGTATTCCCTTCGGTGCACCCCCTGTTCGTTTCCATCCTCCCCAGCGGCCCGACGCATGGGAATCCGTGTACGACGCCTCCGAGTACAAACCGGCCTGCATCCAAAAGTTCAATTACCCAGAGGAAACACGCAATCTGACGATAAAGTACTTCGACACTCCCGGACCTCCTGTAGGTGAGAGTGAGGACTGTTTGAACCTGAACGTCTTTGTACCAGCATCCGCGGCGGAAGGGTCAAAAGCCGTGCTGTTCTGGATGTTCGGAGGGAGTTTTAGCTTCGGGTCTGGTTCTAGAGCTTCATACGATGGATCAAGCTTTGCTGCTAATCAAGACGTTGTCGTTGTTACTATCAACTACCGAACAAATGTATTTGGTTTCCCTGGATCGCCTGATCTACCCGAAACGGAGAGGAACCTTGGGTAAGTCCCGAACAACACGGTTGCTTAATCGTAAATGACCTAACACCGTTGCACAGCTGGCTTGACCAACGACTTGCTCTGGATTGGGTACAACGTAATATCGCTTTCTTGGGTGGCGATCCGGCTAGAGTAACCATCTTCGGAGAAAGTGCTGGCGCTGGAAGCGTGGATGCCCTTGTTACAACTCCCCCCAACCCAGTGCCTTTCCATGCCGCTATTATGCAATCAGGTCAAGCTTCAGTCTTCCAAGCTGGCAATGACTCCGCGGTTTCCTGGAAGAAGCTAGCCAAAGCAGCCAAGTGCCCTTCTGATGGTGCTCTTGAATGCATTCGTCTGATTCCTGCCGCCAAGCTTGAAGACATTATCGAGCGAGCAGCCCTCGATTTTGGTCCTACCCCAGATGGCGGCGCCACATGGGTTGACAAGGCACGCCAAACGCGACTCAATTCGACTGATGAAGAACCTCTTATTGCACGTGTACCCGTTTTAATAGGCACCAATGCTGACGAGGGTCGAATTGGAGCATATGGACAAAACGATACTGAAGCATTCCTTAAGCAGGCATTCCCTGGAGAGCTTCCGACAGAAGCGATCGAAGAGCTGCTGAAGGCATACCCCATTGGTTCCCCAGGTATCACAAGCGAGAACGATCGCATCTCCGCCATCATGGCCGAATACTCCTATTTGTGCCCAACCAAGTTCTACGTGGAGGACAATACTAAGGTGGGCATCAAAGCATGGCGCTACTATTTCAACGCCAGCTTTCCGAACTCTGAGCTATACAAGGGAGCTGGAGCTTATCACACATTGGAAATAAGCTCCGTATTTGGAACATACATGCAAGAAGGCGCTACAGAGTTGCAGGTGGAGGTGAGTAAAGCCATGCAGAAATCTTGGGCGGATTTCGCCAAGGACCCTGATCATGGGCCAGGATGGAACACAGTGCCACAGCTTGCAGTTTTTGGCGGTGGTGCCAGGGCTGGAGAAGATGATTCAGGAAAGAAAGCGCTGTCTATTATTGATCCGGCGAGGCTGGATCGGAGATGCGGGTTGTACCAAGACATGATTGATGCTGCAACTTTGCAGTAGTTGTTTTCGTCCAGGGTTTCTGATCACAGAGTGGAGTTTTAAGACCTTTTGTACTATAGTAAACCTGAGGGTTTGAGTTCGCCCAATACGAGACTAAGACAAGCCCACAAGTTGCACTCATTCCCCCATTCCACAATTTTTCGTGTCCTCGAAGATAATCAGCGCAGCTTTGCTTAGCCCCTTATACCACTGCCAAGTTTCAGCCCATTAACGACAAAGAAATACTCGAAGCAAACGGTCCAGTTTTAAAATTAAGTGTATTTCGTGTGGAGTGCGTTGAAACAGGGTTTAGCAATCGACGAATCAACCCTGACGCTGTCGGGACTCGCTTATTACAAGACATAGCTCAAAGACCACCTCGTGCAAGGCAGTGCATCGGTATTTCCGTCACTTCAGGCTACTATATCGTGTTCGAATTCGACGTTGAAGTATTTTTGTAGATGCCACTAACGACACTGTGGTGATTGATGTGAATGCGGACTGAGATTCATATGCTCTGATGTCTCAATTTGGGACTGGTAGTCGTTACGCAACAAAGGTACCTTTCCGCTACCCATTTAGTTGAATTTCGCCTAGAATATTAACCTGATAGCATTGACCCTCTACTTCACTTCCTTAAAGTGTTGGGTTCATTGGCACTTCTTGGCATATAATGGACGCACCGATTGTATATGAGGCTAGATGTTGGCGTCGTGCAACACCATGGTAAAGAAACGACAGGGATCTTTTGGTCTAGACCGTCGAAGGCCACCTCTCGATATGTTGAGCAGCCACAATCTAACTGTAAAGCGAATCACTGCATGAGAGGGCTGAATCAAGTCTTGTCCTACGCTCCGGCACTCGTTGGAAGGAAAACATTGTATCAGCACATGCCATGGCGGAGATAAGTGGGCTAGTTGACTCGAGTTCTACACAATCATTGCTGATTGGGAGGCTGCAAAGTATTGTGGCATCCCCAGGCAAGGAATTCTCATCCATGAGCACATTCCTGCTCTCACAACACATTCCTTCAGCGAGGGGTCTCGACTTTTTGCATGGCCCTGCCTCATAACATCGAGGAAACTTTAAGCATTACGCTAAAGGCCCGTTCCGTAGCTTTGTGTCATCCTTTTAAGTATAAATAGAAGGTTGCCCTTGCCGGAATGTTAGCTTCAACACGCAGTACTGCCCCAACAACTCCGCAGAAGGCTCAAGATCGATCTACAGGTCAATAGTTTTCAATAAGTCTATTCATTTGGAGTTGCTGCCATCAAAGTCTACATCATGCTTCTTCTAAAGTCCGCCATCTTCTTTGCATCGCTCCTGACGGCTGCCTCAGCGCTCGCAGTGGACGTGTGTAAGTTCCCCACGCCTAAAGCACGCCACTGCACCAAATCTAATCGATATAGCTCCCGAATACAACGGCAACTTTGAAAGAGACTTGGAATTTGGAGGTCCAGCTCTCGTGAAAAGAGCCTGTGTGACCAACGGCTGTCAGTGCGCACCTAACACGCCCCAGGGACAATATTGCGGCAAATGCCCGCAGGTCCAGAATCATGGGACCGGTTCTTGGGATAACATTTATGAGTGCAATTCCTCAGGGGGATGCTGCATGTACGAGGATGAGTCGAAGAAGTGTAAGAGTACTAAATGGGCGGAGTGGTGCCCCAAACCTAAAACATCATCGGGATCGAGCTGGTGGCCATGGACCCAGTCGTCTCCATCCCCGACACTGTCACCTATATCGACACAATCCCCATCACCTCCAACCTTAACACCAACTGAGTCGCCATCTTCACTACAAACCCAGTCGCTGTCTGCCACACCATGGTCTTGGCCTACACAGTCGCCCTCAACAACACCCTCCTAATCTCAATAGTGCACAACACCCAGTACTGGAGCGGTTAAGTCATGATTGGAAATAGCAAATCATAGCTTCAATGAATTCAAGGCTTGTAGGTAAACGGACAAGTCCGGTATTTCTTAAGGACGTCTTCGCTGAGGGGAGTATCGGAATAAGTAGTTAGTATGGTTAGCAGGCTCACATGTTCGTCCGTAGTGGCTGATGAAGTAGCTGACAATTACGCATCTTCTAACTATGGGGTCGATTTTGAGCACACATACCGCGTGCGAAGCATACAGCCATTGTACATACCCATCGACCATGGAATACACTCTTGCTAGTTCACCTAGTTGAAGTCTAAGGAGGCGTAGGTTGTTAAGCAACAGTAACACTTAACATAAAATTGATTACTTCTTCCTATATATCTTGCCCCCAGCTCGAGGGATTATTTCATTATAACAAGATCGCCGCCGCCATTCCAGCTACCGACATGACAGCAAATACGCGGATAATGCGCGAAGAAGCACCAGAGGTCTTTTCTGGGCTAGCCGCGCTACTCGACGTCTCTGTACCGCTGGCCTCGCTGCCAGAACCCTTTGCGTCAGTACCGCTGGCGGCGGCAGATTCTGCAGTGCCGGTGGTAGTAGCCTTGTTAGAGGCAGCAAGTAGTTCCTGGCCGGCGGTGATGGTTACAGGCATGTAAGAGAAAGTGGCAAGTTCCTGGGCTTCAAGGTCGTCCGGAGAGGTAAAGGTCGCCGTAGGAGAACCGTCATTGTTACCACCAACGTTGATAGTAGTGCATTCTTCAGCGACAGTCCTACTCATCTCACAATGAATAGAGAACTTCCACGGGTCGACACGATCGGTGATGAAGAGATCGAATGCGCCAGTCTCGGCCGCGCCGGGTGGCAACGTCTTACTAGCCCATGGCCCGAGAGTGATGGTTTCGTTGTATGTGCCACAATCATTGCTGTCGGTCCCTGAGGGACAGTTCAGAACATATGTTGTCGCCGAGGCATCCGCACCGAGAACCTCAGCCACCAAAGGCTGAGGATCGGTCAACGGGATGAGGAGTGACGTGACAACTGGTGAAGGCATTTTTTATGCGAACGCAAATGGGAACTAAATGAATGAATCGAATAGAAAGAAGGCCTGGAAAATAAACGAATGCGGTCCAAAGTTACTTCTGGTCAAATTGGTAAGGAGCGTATAGATGTGAGGATTGAGAAAAAGTCAGGAACCAGTTGGAAATTTTAGGGAGAGATTGGCTTGGTGGAGACATATTTCGCGTGCTAGGTAATCAGATTAGCAGATCTTTGCCTAAAGTAGCCACTAGTCAGTCCTTTCCAGATTTTGTGATCCGTGCTGTTTAGACTAGTTCAATACTAAATTATAACCCTGTTCAAATGTTCCCCTGATTATTTCCGCGTGAAAAGCCAAAGTAGGAGAGTGTTGACTGTTATTTTGAATATTTATCGAGCATTTAAACTGTCCTCGTAGCCATCAACACGTATCTGTTGCATCGTAACCCCTCGCCCGGGGCCAAAAAAAAAAAACCCCCCCTCGAGCTTCATTTTAGTTTTTGCGTACGTTTATATACAGAGTGCAACCTTGTCTAGTCATGTGGCTACATAGTTGCTCTCTTCTCTCACTTGTAGGTTGTCATCATGGTATCGCCCGTTCGAACAAACAAGTTTAACTTCGAGATGCGCACCAAGAATCGATCCATTTCATTGCAATGAGATTGGACCAAGCCAGGATTCCAGGCTTAAAGCGTGCAAAACATCTCGAATCGCACCTTAGACTGTCCCCATATTCCTTGCTTTAATCGGGTTGTCCGACTGGTATCGTCCGCGAACTTTGGGATGTCTGTACTTGTCCATTGCCCTCTGGCTTCAGCGCGTCATTATTCATGTCGGAAACAGTCGTCCCTCTACATGTTTGCCCTTGGCTTTGTTTTATGGCTAGAGAATCTGCAGAGGAGCAGGAACGTTAACCACAATCTCAGAGGGTAGAACCCCAGAAGAGTTGGACATCAGTTGCGTCTGAAATATCAATGAATTCAATTTCAGTAGATCAATCACTAGAGGCTCAAATTTTCGAAATGCGCGTTACGGCTGGCCTAGGCCCATCCTGGATACCCCTAGGCATTCGCTACTGCCAGATTGAGCTGGCTGCTTGGAAATATATGCATTGTATCCTATCGAGGGTAATCTGCTATGTGCAGATGAATTGAACGACAAATTTGCGGAGGAATAGACAGAATGGGGATTTTTCACACGGCGCCTGTTGTGAAGTCGGTATACTTGATTCCTTGACTAGTAGTCTATAGTAGGTGGCTTGCTTGATTCGTCAGGGCCACAGGTCTACTTCCTAAACGTGAGTAAAACAAGAAGAGATTTCATGGGGATCGGATGCCTTCAAATCCAAAAGTGGAGGTAAAGTATCCAGGGTTCCGGGCGGCTCATTGGGTTTTGGTGAGCCCTTCATCTTTAACACGCCGTTAACACCATTATGGCGGGTTATGGCGGAACTCTTCCCATAAAATACGTCCTGGATCAGGGTCGCGCGTATCTACGATCGATTTCTGTCTCTTATCATATGAATAGGGCGTCTTGGGTCATGTGTTCTACTTGAATCATTTGAGTTTGAGGTCATCACCTCTAAGCAATCTATCTCTTAGATAAGACAAAGTTTATATCGTTAATGACCCACTGTGCGGCAAAACCAGCCGTTAATAAGAGGAATCAGGCACACGGACATTACATACTCGCATCTCAATCAGCAGCCTCGATCTCATACTGAAATCTTGATGCTGGCTTCTATAGAAACATCATCTATACTACTTCGTAACGAAATCAACAATTTTTAAAACCTTCATATGACGTTTAGTCTAACCCTCTAGCTTTGAGTTGCGACTCGAACAGGCTTGTCGGCGTTACTGCTTTGCCTTCATCAATGAACGTCCCATTCCTGGTTTGCCCGGCAGACCCCTTGCAGCCAATACACCAATTGATCCCGAGAGGTGGAGATTGGAAATCAGTCTCTCCCCTTAGATTCCATCCCACTCCACCATTCATGGACCAACCCTGACCAGAGCCACGAGTTTCGCGATTACTAAACAAAGTTGGTACCGATGAATCCTCCACCAGAAGGCCATGTGCCCATCTCTGATGAGGATAGATCGATTGTACCTCCGACTGTGTAGTATGACGGATGACAGCGTTAGGGCCTGGCGTTAGCGAGCCGGTCATAACAGTGAATGTTCTAGCTGTCTTCAGCCCATACTGTCCACAGTCTTTGACGAGAACCTGTGAACCTTTGATCCAGATGTCAGAAGGAAGCGCGACTCCGCTGACATCGGCATCTCGGAACATAGCTACTTCCTGCACCGTTATCCGAGCCGCGCTGTATTCAATATCGACGAACTGGTTGAAGCCCGTCAGTCTCAGATTACGTGCCCAGCTGTCAACCGCCCAAGGTGCGAAGCTAATAGCGGCGCCATTGCAGGTTGTACCATTAACGGGGCTTCCTGAACATGATGAAGTAAGAAGAATGGAAAGCTCCTCGATCCCCATTTCTTGACTGAGGGGCGGGGATTTGTAGATCACGATCTCTGGTTTCATATAGTCTGCGTCTAAGCTGTCCGTCAAAGGGAGCTGTAGATATATTTGGCTGCCATCAACAGACGATATCATGTTGGGTTGTTGGACAAGCGTGCCAACCTTATAGTATCAAATTAGTTTCTTGTCATTTAATTTTGATGTTGTGTATAACATACTCGTAACCAAGTTTGGTTAACAGAATCTCGAACCAAATCACTCATTCCGTTGAATCGGATCCAGTCTGCGGTTATGGCTCTCTGGACGTAAACTGACTGCCCTTGGCTGAAGCCTTCTGAAGTATCCACAGTGACTACTGAGGTACCGATTGGGACATAATGGTCGGTTATGTTTGCTCTCAAAAGCTGCTTCGCTGTCCCCCCACCGGAGCCGAGCGTGATGACAGGACTGTTCGGCTGCTGCCCGACAACGAGTGTTGTCTTACCAGGCCCAGACCCTTGGAGCGTCACAGAATTGGGAATGTGTAATACGCCAGGGGAGATTGTAAAGTTCCCTGTGTCAAGCAAAACTACACCACCACCCGCTGTGGCTGTTTGATCCAGAGCCGCTTGGATTTGCTGAGTCTGGTCACCTTGCTTTGGAGCAAGCTTCATTTTGGGTGAGGTCTTAACGTCTGGTAACTGCCGCTCGGACCCATGGTAGCCACTGAAGCTGAAGTCAGGCAGTCGATCTCCTCTCGAAGTAACAATACTGTTCCATTCCACCGCCATAGCCGAGGAGTGTTCTCGGGTCAGCCAGCAGGACAATATAATGACCAGGTAGAGGATGAGGTGTATGAAGGAAAGCATATTGAAAACATATGCCACGGAGTGAATTGTTTCGAAAAAAAACTTGTAAGGCAGGTTGCGACTATACCCCATAATCACTCTCGACGAGTTTGCCACCTACCCAAGTTATCGTCCGTCAAAAAGCTAGATACAAATTACCGCCTGGTATGAAGTACTGCACAAAGTTAAAAAATAGGGTTGACACTTTTCAGTCTCGGCTCACTTTGTGAGAATTTTCGATGACCAACAAATTTGGACTGGTCATAGCCGCTCGCAGCATGTCCAACCGTCATCAACGCCGATCCGGAGGCGCGCGGTGGGGATCTTAGAAGGCATGAACGCTCTTATTAGAGTCCAGGCTTGATGGGCTAGACGCATCTTAATAGGACTGGCCCCTTTCGGATGCCAAAGTCTGCATCATGGAGCGATAGGCCAGCCCACCAGAGAGGCTCGAGACATCTTTGGGCGAACTAGAGGAGGATATGCTACGGTGCCAGGCCGTCAACGCGAAACTTTAAGCTAACCCACCATGTCAGACTCTAAATCTGCCTTATAACAGGGGTCAACAGGAAGCTTTACTTACTACTGTAAACCTTGGCCTTGCATAAAGCAATGGGAAAGAAAGGGCTGGCCCGGTCCCGACCGGATCGGTAACGCCCCATTTCACATGGCTGCATCTCAACTAGCCTAGTCTCAATTCTAACATGACGAGCGTCTCGGCAGATACAGCCAGGTGTAATGCTCCAATTAGCTAGCTGGAGCCGTTAGCTTCGTGTGAACTGCCGCATTACTTCACCCGGTTCTTTGATCCCCAACTTGCGCCATCTACTACATCTAGTCTAGTTGCATCGCCACTCCACCCGTTGTCACATATCGTATTACATACATACCAGTCCCTCCCAACAACCGACACCGCACTACCGGAAATAACTCGAAAATGCTGAATATTGTGTTAATGCACTTAAGCGAGGCAGGCAATGTCGTTACTAGTGCAACAACACATTCCACAACGTGAAGCCTGGCCTTTGGACCCTGTCGGAGATTTTAGTACCAGAACGGCCGGTTCCGCCTTCATTCCTCCCTTTAGTTGGTTTTCGTGGTATGTGATGACCAATTCAATCAATTTTCTTCATTATCGCCGCTCAAATATGCTTTGGGGACATGTCTAATGACGAAACAGGGCAGGCTCCGACGGCCAGCGAACAGGACGGAGCACCTTCTAATGACTCACTCAATGAAGCCTTGATCGAGTGGGAGCCTCTTCTATAAGCGAACGGATTAGTGTCTGAAACGTCGCGCCTTAGGCTTGGGTGCGATTACGTTGGGAAAACTCGGTATGGTCTGCTCTCGACTGGAGCCTTTTGTTTTCTGGGCCAGTTTTGGACGCTGTGCATCGATATGCATGAATCGACTTCTCATAGGAAGTTTTTTGTGGTCTGAATAACAATAATCCAACCTCCTCAAAGTGTCGCCAGTCATAAATCGTCAGTATAAAAGTTGTAGCAAGTAAGAGAAAACAAACCCCCGACCACTGGATTCGTACGTACATGAGCCTTCGGACCTGCTGTTATGTTCCAACAGCCTGCGAACATACATGCTTGACTAGTAGTAAAAAAAAAAAGGCACTTTGAAGTCAAGAAACTGGTGTTTAAGATGTGAATAAAATTGACATCTTGTTGAGTTGAATTATACAATCAAAGTCTAGTCTATATATCAATACCGACGTCTACAACCTTTCGCTCCTTTTTAACGGGCAGACCAGCCTCTCCTCGCTCGGCCGCTGATAGTTCTGTTGCATCTCCACCTGTTTCTGATTCTGATGGACTTGTATTAGGCGCCGCGGAAGACGCTGTCACGCCTGACATTCCCCAAGCTGCGATTGTTAGCATTTATCTTCATTGTTCTGTCTATTCCTCCGGGCGCAACGTACCTTGACTACCCAAGTTTGTTGCAACCTTGGTGAATATAATGAGTGACATAAAGGGTGAAACGCACTTGTTGATGAAGTATCCGAGGATGAGTTTGTGCGCTCGCTTTCTCAACTCGCGTTCGATGATTATCGAGCAGAAGAACCATATAGAAGGAAGTAGACCGACTATAAGCAGTGGAATCAACTTGATGATGCTCACTTTGTGTATGAGCCCCCATATAAATAGGGCTGTGTTGAGAACGCGGTAATAAACCATGCTTAGTCGGACAACTTCGATAGTGGCAGCAACTCGAGTAATCGGAATCATCTTCTCCCCAGCAAGATAGAAGTAGTTGTTGAAGTACGCGTTCGATCCCCACCTACGACGCTGGCTGAGATAGTGGGTTAGTGACTGTGGTGCCACAGTCTCACTAACAGCATCAGGTACGAAAAGTGTACGGAGATGTTTGCCCTGAGAGAGCATGGAGTAGGTAAGTCTTCTATCGGTTCCCTTCAACTTGTTAGCGTCTTTCAGCTTCTATAATTCGTGAATAGAGTTATCTCACCAGGTATTGGACTTGATGCGAAAGCACCATATATCCGGTCACTGGCTCAGCATACTTCTGTATCGCTCCCGCCATCTCTTTCCTGACGGATATCATTGTGATGCATCCTGGAAGGCAAGTGACCTTGCCAATGAAGCCTTCTGCTCTTCTTCGAACGTACTGCCCGAAGGTGTACTGTAAATGTCAGTGCCGGCGTTAAGCGAAGGGGCTGAGCCTACAAACCTGGAATTGTTGATAGAGGTTCCAGAAGGACCACGCGTATCCCTCTTCAAGTTCAACAAGGACTAAGCCACAAGCTGCAATTGCATTTTCGTCTCGCGCAAGGGCGTCAGCTAGCTTTGCCACCGCGCCTTTGTAAATAGTTGAATCCGCATCGGTGCAGAACACCATGTCGAATCCTTCAAAGGCTGACCCTTCCGTTAGGATGGGAAGAATTTCTTGCCAGATTTCCTCTCTAAGAAGCTTCGTGTAGGTAGGTGAGTCTTCGCGGGGATAGTTGAAGAGATCGTGGCATAGGACAAGAGAGTCCTTCTTGCCGGCATTTTTAAGTTTCTCAATGATGATAACAGGCACATCTTCCATAAAGCCAGCAACGATGCGCAGAACTCCCCTGTTCCACTTTAGAGATACGTAGGGCCGCTCGAACTCCCGTATCACCCTCGTCATGTGTGCTTTCACATCTCTCGGGTTTCCGTCAAGAACAATGACCATCACCTGGCGATGAGGCTCAACGTCGTTGTCTCGGAGTGAGTAGACTGTTTTGACGATCTGTTCCTCACTTTCAGAGTAGGCAGGAATAAGGGAAAGGATCCAGAGCTGGCGAACCGGCTTTAGAGGGCGGAAGAACCGGTGAATCCCACGAATTGCCAATCCTAGTGGGGATATAATGGCTGAGAGAAAGTCCTTACTCTTGATAAATGCAATTGTGATCAAGGGAAGTTTTGATGTTTTGCCGAAGAAAGCGATGAATACCATGGCGATGTTCAATAGTAGGATACACCCCAAGAAGATGATCCGCTGTTTTCGAAGGTCCACGGGAGTTAGGGCTCGTGCTGGGTTCACTGGGTCCTCAATCTCAGGGTAGCCGCATGTTTCAACTGTGTTTCCACGCTCGGCAGAGTCTGTAAGGCTGTAATGCCTCTTCTCAGTTGCCAGAGGGCTGCTTGTACTATCCTTCATGCAAGTCAACCCCCTACATTTGAGCTCAGACGTCAAGAGAAGGTTCTCTTTGGGTTGAGAAATGCAGACAGAGTCGTTGGTGTTCCTGTTAGTGTCGACTGCCAGTATCTCATCGCCCGACTCATGGCATGTTTCGCTGGGTTGAAGGTGACCGTGGGCGGACTCCACCTTTTCTGCCATCTTTGATATGGTGTTTAAGCCAGGAAGGTTGATGGCTGAATCAAGCGTGTTAGCGGCATTGAAATCAATGATTATGTGAACGATTCAGCAATGGCTGTTCGTAGACTGAGGAGGCTTCAGAGACTTTGTGTGTGTACATTTATCCTGAGGGAGGCGAGTCTGGAGGCTACTGGGCTTCAACTGTCACGTAATAGCAAGTTTGCAGCGCGTGGACTCTACTAGCGATACTACGGGCTAGACCAGGAGACTCCCAGCATCATCGTCTACGTTCCATCACAAACTCATGATTTTCTTCTTAATGGGGTGTTTAGGATAGAGTCTTACGACTAACAACTAGATAGAGTTCTATCGCAAATGAACTAGTCACATTCTGGACTTGTCTTACAGTTCAAGCGACGTTCTGATCCTACCGTTGATATCTGATTGCGGAATAGCGCGCTTGTCGCCACGTTCTGTGGAACCCACCAAAAGATTCTCAAACTAGCGAAGTCAAACCCGCTCGCCAAGATTTCCCCATTGTACTAGAACTCGCCAAGATAATTAGCTATATTGTTCATCTCATAAGGATAGTGCGCAAGCAACATTGGCGGAGCTTAAGCTCAGCGGCCCTAGCCGACACCAGACTTCGCCTCAACTCGCCTCTTTGTTCATTGAGGCCTAGATTTCCGAAAACAGAGTTATTCCGGAGCCTAGATCCAGTCGGCTAATATCCAGTCTCCATTTTCCATGTCTGCAATGAGAGATTTCTTCTCAACAAAGCTAAATCCAAATCGAATGATGACCCTCAGTATGTCCTACAGTCTAGTCTCTCTTCTCGGGTCCGGAATCCGTACATCACAGAGTTTACTTGCCGGAACCGACCGCCTGCATCTGGCATCTAAGTGCAATAGTGACCGATCTAGATCCATGGGCTAGATCTAAGGTCACTTAGTCGTAGCCTAGGAGCAACAAGGATCTTCATCATGCCCATTCTTGAGGAATGAATGAAGTGAAGGTTTTTCAGATCAAAGAAGTTCTACGCCAGTCTCATCATGCGTGAGAGGCCTATATAAGACAAGACACTCCGACCCATTAACGGACAGCAAAAGATCATCACTCTTCACAAAGGCACAATTACCCATCTAAGCTTCTCAAGAACACAAAGAAAGCTGAGGCAAAATGACCACACAACTCGAAAAGCTATCGAACACCCTGCACGTCTCTTCCTATGAGCTGGCAGGGAACCTGGAGAACTTAGCATTCTTGACGCATGCCATCGGCACTTTGGCAACCCGTCCCCTTGTTGCTGTGATAGGCGTCGGTTTCGTTGGTACTGGACTCGTTGATTCCTTCTCTTCTCAGTATGACGTTTTGGGATTCGATGTTAGCGAAAAACATATCGAGGAACTGACTGGCCAATTCATCGCGAGGCCTAACGTGCAATTCACCACTCGCAAGGCCGATCTTTGCAAAGCAACCCACTTCCTCATCTCGGTACCCACCCTCCTCCGCCCTGACAAGTCTATCGACCTGTCATACTTAAAGAGTGCCTTGCACACAGTCGAGACATATGCGAGACCTGGGTCGACAGTCGTCATAGAGAGCTCTGTCGCTATAGGGCTCACGCGAGAGCTTCTCGGGCCTATTGCCCGCTCCCGTGGCTTATTTGCTGGAATGTCCCCAGAGGTATGTACGAACCTTTTACAGTCCTCCTAAACTCGGACTTTACTAACGGCAGTGCAGCGTATTGATCCAGGCCGTACTGAGCCGCCCATGCACTCGATACCTAAGGTGGTATCTGGACTGGACGATGTAGTCCCAGGGTCTTTAGATGCCATTATGCGCCTCTATAGCCGTGTCTTTGACTCCGTCGTGCCGGTGTCGACGCCAGAGGTTGCTGAGATGACCAAGCTCTACGAGAATTGCCAGCGCATGATGTGCATCGCTTTTGTCAACGAGATGGCTGATGCCTGTGTTGGACTTGGCATCGACCCATTCGAAGTCTGCAAAGCCGCTGCAACCAAGCCATTCGGTTATATGCCATATGATCCAAGCCTGGGTGTTGGCGGGCATTGCATCCCTGTCAACCCCTATTACCTGCTGTCAAACAGCGAGTTCCCTCTTCTCAAAGCCGCAGCCGAAAGAATGACCACACGACCAGCCAGGCTTGCAGCGGAGCTTGTCGATAGCTCATCTAGCAAACACAGCCGCAGGGACTCAGGCGTGATCATCAAGAAACACATACTAGTGGTCGGCATGGGCTTCAAGGCTGGACAGAGCCATCTAGTCAACTCGCCAGGGTTGCAGCTCGCAGTAGAGCTTGGAAAATTTAACGAAGTCGATGTCATGTTCGCCGATTCACTTGTGGGCCAGGCAGATGTGCCACATATCCCACGACTCGCCGAGGAAGACTGGACGAAGGCAAAATTAGAGACTTTCGATGTCATTGTTGTCGCTTTCAAACAGTGGGGTATGGATTTCGAGATTCTAAAGGAAATAACTGGTGTTACTGTTAAAATGTGGTGTCATTGAGGCGAAGATGGATTTATGTTTCCTTATTTAAAGTTTACTTAATATTTGAACCTCCCTTCACAGTCACCTTGGTTAATATCAAGTTCCGTCTGAACAGATTCCAACACGTGAACGTCGTCATAAAACATGTAAGTAGTCGGTATTAGGAGGACCCCGGAGGAATGGGCCCGGAGTCTCATACGGCATTCCATATGAACGCGCTAATTAGTTTCCGTCCGGGTAGATCCGCTATCTAAGCTGTAGATATCCAGTTGGCATGTATTACAATGCCCCTGCGTTATTGTAAGTTTGTCGGATACTGTGAAATTGTGCCTCGCTGCTGAGCATGGCCATTCCTGGTGTTCATCTATCTTGCCACTTTCGTCATCGTGGTCCTCATGAAGAATGAAACGTTTTCAACGGTGTCGCTAGGCCTCTTTAGGATGCTACCAGCCACACCGTCACCGTCGGCCCTTGCATTCCCAAAGCGGCTTGAACAGTCTGATGACAGCAATATAGCTGGGGAACAAACCGGTTAAATGGATTGTATTTCAGTCACGTTCATGTGGGTCACAATGACGACCAATTTCACATCAAACTTTGACAAGTCCGTATGGAGCCACTACGGGTTAGACAAACATCGGGTTCTTGACCTTTGTGTAAGCCTGGCGCGACAATGTCGCTGAAGGCTTCACAAGAGCCCCGTGCTGAGGTCCCTCAAAGACCTGACCGATTATGACTATTAGTTTCGCCTGATAATGTGCAATTGTCCAGGAGTCAGGTTGTGTTACGGTAAATATACGAGTATCAGCAAATGATATGCTGATCAGCTACACTGATCTCCCCATTAAGCACTGCCACAACACTGCCTTCTCCAGCCTCATCGTATCACATCATCATCTCTTTTGCTTTATTTCTCTAGAAAATCTAGAGACCCAAGCTCTGGCGCTGTTCCATAACCTTATTGCAGTTTAACCTACTCATCATGCATCGCACTTGGCCCATCTCGAAGCAGTTTGTACGCAGTACAAAGTCTACGCCAGCTAAGGATGCAACTCCAGATGTCAATGCGGTGACCTCGACTAAGTCTGAGTCTTACAAATATAAACCTCTCGAGGCTGGATCCCTCAGACTCCTCTACTTATATGAGGCGGAAAACTTGAAAACTGAGCTTAGGTGTGCCATTTGGCACATGCCTCTATCGAGTGAACTTGAGTACACAGCACTATCGTATGTATGGGGCGCCGAAAGGGACACTTGCAAGATCTCTATAGGCGAAAAACACCTATGCATCGGCACCAACCTCGACACAGCCCTTCGTCATCTTCGAAGGCGAGACCAAGGGCTACTGCTCTGGGCAGATGCAATATGCATTAACCAATCAGATGTTGAAGAGCGAAACCATCAGGTTCATCAGATGCGTTGCATTTACGAGTTTTCTAGCCATACCATAGTCTATCTCGGCGACCAACGGAACAACACTGGCTTCTCAGCTTGGAATTTCCTAGAACGAAATAGCTCCTGGGCACTCAACGTGGACGGGGAAATAGACCACGACCTACCATCCAAAATGGAAGACCAAGTGGATTATCGCGGTAACCTTGACGATGTCTGTAAAGATGTTCTCTCTCGTGAATGGTTTACCCGTGTATGGGTCTTCCAAGAAGTTGTGGTTTCGAGGGAGATTTCTATTCAGTGTGGCTCTCGCCGGATCTCCTGGGACGACTTTTGTAAGCTAGTGGCGCCACAAAACCGAGTACACGACACCTACGGCTTGAGCCTTCAACAAGAAGACCTAATTGAAGCAGTACGCCGCATCTTGCGGGCCCGCGCCGCCTTCCACGTTTCGAAAGGGCAAGACTCTTGTTTGCGAAAGCGGGACGAAGTGGTTTCAAACTTAGAAGATACAACAACAGATATCCTAGGCATGCTTGTACATGCTCGTAACCTCAAGGCATCAGATCCACGAGACAAAATCTTCGCTCTTCTAGGCATTAGTACAGGCTTCGACTGGCAGGAATTGGGCACGATCGACTACGCAAAGTCCACAGAAGATGTCTACACCACATTTGCTGGTGATGTCATGACGAGAAGAAATGACTACAGACTTCTGAGTTACTTGAATTCGGCATCTACAATTGACAGCCTTAATCAAAGATTAGATGGCTGGGTAGTAGAAAGGGAGCGTTATTGTGGGGCATTGAACCGGGCTTTAGTAGTTTCTGCCGAGGCCCAAGAACTTCTTCGGCATTTTGGTCAGGATAACGCGCCGATGAACGCTGTGATGAAGGCGCGGTCACGTCAGGCGCAAATGGATGAGGCTCTTGCATCGATCTTACTTGAGGAGTGCATATCGCAGACAGAATACCTGGAAAATGAGATCGACAAGTGCGGTGACATGGTAAGAATTGCATTGCCATCATGGGTTCCAAACTGGCAGTGCATTCATTTAGCAACCTACGAGCCCCGAGCGATCATTGAGACAGTTCAGCAATCAAAGAGCCCGCTGGTACATGCTAACAACCATCGGACTTGGTTGTCCACCGGCGTGCTAGCTGTACATGGTCGGGTTATAGGGAACCTAGAGAAAATCATTTCGTCTACTTCGCTTCTAGGTAAAGATGAAGTGACGTTTGAAGAACTCAAGAATAAGTGGCAGCAGTTTTCCGACTATCAAAAGTATCCAATCGAAGCCCAGATTTTATCCATGTGGGCACACTTCCTTCATGCGACTACCCTGACGGCTGAAGACGCAATCTTACGAAAAAAGATGACTAGGATAGCTATGAGTCCCGAACTTCGCAGGCGCCAAGATTTCAACGTGGACCTTGTGCTTAGTAGCCCACCAGGAAGCACTTATTCCGGCCATCCCAACTCGTTCTCGTTTCTAGATGTCTTGAATTTGACGACTTGTCCGCCTGTGCCAGGATCGATTGAGGCGCATCTCGTTGCTCGGGCACGTAAAACTGCCGAGTGGTCAGACGAGAGGAGTCCCGCCTTAAAGGTCGTGAACGATCGAAGTTCTATCGTTGACCAACGTCTAATAGGCGTCTACAACTCTATCAATGGGGCAGAAGCCCAAGGCATACAGAGCGGGTCAGCAGCTCCCTGCAGTGGCAACAGGCAATGGACACGAGACCCTATGTCAAAACTCGCTCTCCTACAATCTACAGCTACATTTTTTGATCTGGTAGTGTACTTCCCTGGCGCTGAGGTTCCCTTCCTTGTTCGCCCTATAGTTACATGCCCAATCATGGAGAGCACGGTTGAGGAAACGCTCACTACTGGAAGCTTGCCTTTCCTTGACTGTACGGAATTATACATGGAGTGCGAGCTAGTGGGGGAATGTTGGATCAATGATTGGAAGGAAATCTTAAAGCAGGAGAAGAAACTCGACTTCGTATTTGGTATTGTTTAGTGGCGTGATTGCAAATCTCAACTCCCTTATTTCGGGTCTTAATCGGTTTGTTCTTTGTGGGCGTGCATGGGGGCTTTCTCGGGGGTAGATACCCCTTACGAAAACCCCAAATTGATGAGGTTTTGATAGTAACGTATATGATAAGCGAGTGGCGCAGACAAGCGAGTGGCGCACTTTTCTTAACCTTCCAATTAAGAATCTTAATAAAAATACAATTAACCATTTGATCAATTGAAACTAATTGCTATCCTCTTCTTCAGAGGTCTCAATCACTATCTCATAGGTCCTTGAGTTATGACCGGGTTGGCAGCAGAGCCCATAGCGCCTTTCCCTCG
>JAMAKE010000148.1:20814-35284 GCA_023628695.1 Nectriaceae sp. PG4201 | reverse complement strand
CGACCACGCCTTTTATTCGCTGCATCACCACAGGAAGTGCAGCTGCGGCTGGCTTCGACAAGACCTCGAACTTTATCAGGCCATCTTGACGTAATCAAGGCTCTCAAGGACATCCACGGGGAGAATTGGGCTTCAGCGGGTGATGAATATTGGATAAGTGAAGGCTTGGCTCGATTGCTACTGGCTGAGGACCCTCAATCGGTGATCAGCGAGGCGAATCCCTCCAACGACCACGCCTTTTATTCGCTGCATCACCACAGGAAGTGCAGCTGCGGCTGGCTTCGACAAGACCTCGAACTTTATCGGGCTATCTTGACGTAATCAAGGCTCTTAAGGACATTCACGGGGAGAAATGGGCTTCAGCGTAGGCCTAACGAGGCACAGAGGGAGGTCATCAGGCTTTATCGGGCTCTGGGACGGCCTTGGAATAAAAAAAATGAAAACCAACCAAAGGAAAAAATTACCAAAGCTTCTATGAGAAGAGTGCTACTAGTATCAGGGTCCACCTCAGTTCCTCTACTTTCTTTATTCCCTTGGCTCCCTCGAGTGTGCTACTAGTATAACGTGCCCTTGTCTAGAGGCCGCTACTAGAAAGTTGCTACAAGTGCCTCACCTCTGCTCCTCTACTTCCTTTACTTCCTGTGCTACTAGGAGCGAGATCTACAAGTAGCAGGCTCTAGCAACTATGCTACTAGCAGCAGGCTCCACCTCAGCTCTTCCTTTACCTCCGTTACTTCCTTGAGGGCGCTACTAGTAGAGTCTGCCCTTGTCTAGAGGGTGCTGCTGGTAGCAGGCTCTACTAGCACTCTCTCGGTTTCTCCCCTTCTTCTACTGCCAATGTTACTAGTAGTAAACCAAAGGTAGATCTTGCTAAGCTGTTCTACTCTTTTACTTCCTCTCCCACCTCTCGCAAGGGAATGCATTATGGTGCCATCAATTACTCAATCTTATTCATGAGGGGCAGCATTTTCATCTCTACTAAGCCATTATAAGTTCACAGTTCCTGTTCATTCCCCTTATTCATCATTGCTATCCTGTGGTAGGAATGTATAAAGACACTTCTTCCTTTAAATCTGTCATTTAAGTATCTATATTTCTAAGATAGCGTTATCCATAGCATATTAGCAGAGCATTGGATTCAGGATGAACTAAACTTTGACCGAAATATGACAAAGTGGCATAGCTTCAAGTGGTGAGCTAGCTGCCTAGGATCCACCGCACTTGTACCTCCCGGCGCCAGTGTTTGATCACTTCTGCTACCAGCGGCATACAGTACTTCAGCCATATCGAGACTCAAGCTAAACTACCCCGCACTCAGCTCCTGCTTCCCCTCCCCACCGACTAAAGACTTCATGATCATCAAATCTAGACTAAGGCTTTCCTAGGAATAGACTAAAGGTCAGAATAGAGTATTGCGGGCCCTGTGATTGGCATTTTAATACTCTCACGTCCCTTAAATAGTATCTTATGAGTAAGCACTTAAGCACATACTATTCACGTTGCTAGAAACATTTTCCATACGCTAGTGCTAAGCAGCAGCAAATCGCTGACTCTCCTAAGCACCATGTCTGCTACAATTGCCCCCACAAGCCTAATTTCAATGATGAGAATGAGTTGGATAAGCATCTAGAGATAAAGCATCACGTTTATGTTCCCTATGATCAACCTTTTAGCCATTCGTAGCTAATCATGACATGTCTATAGACCTTGGAGCTAACATTGCCTATCAACCTGCGCATTTCTTATTTGGTGATTAATCGGATAAATAATAGCTAATGCAGGTGCTTGAAATTCCGCTAGCCCAGCCCTTAGTGAGGCTTATTACCTGTCTTAGAACCTTTTCGCAGGATTATTATCGTCTAGCTACTCCAAATTCCCTTCTTATCTTAAGATCGATACACCGAAAGCGAGACGCTCTACGCGCCCTATATAGCGCACTCAATGTCTAGCCATCTTCAAGAGATCGAGCGGCTTTAGCGCGAGAACGAGGAGCTCTATCACGAGAGGAGGAGGCAAAGGTATAAGAAGAGACACTCTGGCATAACTAATAACCGATAACATTCAATAAATACCTACGATATTGCCATTAGAGCATGAGGCTCGATAGTATTGCATGCAGGGATGCCTCCTGAGCCTCAAAAGAGGACATCTGCTTAATGAAAACTGCCTAAATATATCGTTGCACTGCGCGTCCGGTGACGGCTCTCAGCACCCGATTATCGAGACCGAATTCGCACCCCTGGTGCATGCATAGCTAGGCCATTGCATGGACCGCTATTATGAGCCGTTGGATGCCTATAGGAAGTACGGGGCAAGGAATACAATCTTTCGATTGATACTAGCTCAGTATGGCTACACTTTCTTAGGGAAGGGAACGTTCGCCGCGGCCGTTTAGCATCTACGGTGGGAGGGTCGGGTATATGCGCGGCTAGAGCGGCTCTAGGGCGAGATTATTCTGGTTTACCTTGGGAGCATCGACCCGGAGAAGCCGCACTACCTCGTGGCGGCCGACATTGTCCACATGCTGCTGATGTCGTGGGCGGGGGAGGAGGCCGCGACGGCGGGCGTGGCGGACCTGACGGCGGAGACGGAGCGCTCGACGTGGGCAGTGCTCGGCGAGGGCGTGCTGCATAACGACCTGCGAGTAGCCAACATGCTATAGAACGCTAAACACTGTCGTATCATGCTCATCGACTTCAACCGAGCTATCCTGCTCCTACCCCGCCAATACCCATAGCTCTTGAGGCGGTCTAAGAAGAAAAGGAAGTGGCAAGAAGACAATTTAAAGGGCTATGCCTGTAAATATATATTGCATCAATTATAATGCTTTGCTTCAATCAGGGAAATAGAATCTAGCTATTCCCAGGAATAGATTAATAAGGGAAATAGGATCTGGCTGTTCCCAGGAGTGGTCGTCGATAGAGGTAGGACTTTCCTGACAACCGGCATCAAGGGACAGCATGATTTCGCTATCACAGCCACGCCTGAGGGATTTGTGTTGAAGCGGGGTATCACCAACTGCGATCAGGGAATTGGTTTTTTTACGTGTGATAGAGGTGCAAGAAAGCAAGCTCCGCCCCCTCTTGTATTTCCAACCAATCTTCTCCAATCAAAGCGTCACGATTTGGAACCGAGAGGCCTACCCACTTAAGTCACCCTCTCTCCTGTGATTCCCGATCGTATTCATCCAGCGCGCGCTTGATGAAGTTGGAAGCCCACTGATTAGCCATTTCTTCAACACTAGAAAGGCATGGGGGAAACCCTCGCAAATCTAGATCAAGGATATACCTAGAAATCGTCTGCTCTTCTAGATTGGATAGCTTTCGTTATTTAGGGACCTAATCATTGCGAGAAGATCTGCCTTTTATTCGGCGAGCAAGAGTTGCCTTTGAGACTGTATAGATTTGAGCAGCGCGTCGGATGCTTAGTTTTAGGTCTTTTTATAGAGCTTAAATAGCAAGAAGGATATTTGCCTCTTTATTTAGTGCTAGCATATTTAATAGTTAAGAAAAAATTGATTGAAGAAGAAGAAGGAAATTGAGGGATTTTTAGCTTATATGCTTAGGTGGCTTATATGCTTATAGATTATATTAATTAAATTAAGTAAAAACTAGTTTAAGTTATCTTTAACTATTAAGATAAGCAAAGTAATATCTATCTTATTATATAAGATATTAAAGAAGATAATGCTATAAATTAATTAAATAAGCTTTATATTATTCACTTCCTTTTACTTTAATATTAATATTAATACTTATATTTATTAGCATATCTTATATAGACTTTTACTTTTAAAGATATACTTACTTTATAAGGAGGCTACTTAAACTATAAGCAATTAAGATAATAGACTTAGCTATAGGTTTATTAGCAAGTAAAAGCAAGCTAATATAAAAGGATATTGCAAGATCCTTTAAGTCTTATATACTTAAGCTCCTTATAACTTATAATATATATAATAAGTATATATATTAAATAAGCATGCGCATTAGTTATACTATATAGCAAAAAATAGGAATTTTCAAATTTTTAAAATAAGCTATTTAAATAATATAAGCTTAAAATTTTTTAATTAAATTTAATAAAAAAAAAGTTATACTTTTATATTTTTTATATATTCTTAAAAATTAAAATTAATATATCAATTCTAAAAAACTAAAATTATATAATATATTTAATAAGCATGCAGATTATCTAAGCATATAAATCACTTTTTCTCACCCTTAAGATAAAACTAAAGATAAAAACACAATTAACCATTTAATCAATTAAAACTAATTGCTTTCCTCTTCCTTAGATATCTCAATAGCCTCTTAATAAGTCCTTGCATTATAACTAAGCTTCCTAAAAATTCCATAGCATCATTCCTTTATCTAAGCCCCCCTCTCTTGACCCCCTCTTGCTAATATCTCGCCTTATAATTGCATATTAATATCCATTTAATTAATTGCATCTCTTCCTTCCTCTAGAGCTATCTTCCCTTTATCTTGCAATTAAGTCCTTTTTGCCCTATGCTATTTATTAAGGGCCTCATTTGCCTATTAAAGTTACTTATTCTTAGACCTTAATAATGCTACTTAATGCATAATTATTATTATTCCCTTAGAAAGTGACTTTAATGCCCTTAAAATAGAGGAAGGAGAGCTACTTTAGTGCCTTTTAATTTATCTTTCAAGATATTTAGACTGAGAGCTAGCCTTAAGTATAGTCTTTAGAGTTATCGAGACCTAGGGGATAGGGAGGCTAGCCTCTTCCTTAATAGGGGTTAGAGTCTATAGCTGCATATTAAGCTTTGAGATAATTGCTTTTAAGTCTAGAGGGACTAGGCTAGCCTCTCTAAAGCCTCCCTTAATATTACTTTCTATTATAGTAGCTTGGTATGCAGCATAGAAGGCTAGGAAGAAGTTGATCTTTGCAATATAAGTTATAAAGCATTTAATTAAATGCTTAATTTACTGCCTATAGGCCTTTTTAAGCGGCTTAAAGCACTTAATATTAAAAGGCTAAAGTAAGTAAGATAAATAAGGCAATATATAGAGTGTAATAATATTATTTTTCTTATAATAGGCCTTAAAGTCAATAGATTAATAGCTCTTATACCTATTAAGAATTAATAGATAATAGCTATTAATTTACTAAGTCTTTATATATTAATTAAAATGCTTTAGCTACTTAAGGCTTATATTATTATTAATCTAGCTATTTTAAGTCATAGCAATAGCTTAATTGCTTAGAAGGGTATTATCTTTATATTAACTAGCTAAGTAATATTAACCTATAACTATAATAAATAGCTAGAGAGCCTAGCCTTTTATATTAATAGCTTAAATAATTATAACCTATTTTTAATTTCTAAGCTAAATTGATTTTAAGTTTCCTTGCCTTTCTATATATATAATAACTATCTTACTTATAATTATACTTATTATAAAGCTAGTCTTATTAAAGTTAAAGATATCTATTGAGCTAATGCTATATTTTATAATTATATTCTATATAAGCGCAAACTACTAGCAAATAATAATTAAATCTTTATATTTAGCCCTTTAATAGTTATATTAATATAAAAAATGCATCTTAAGCTCTAGTTATTATTATATAAAGTTAAAAGCCTAGCGCTAGCTAATAGGGTATGCCTCTTAGTTAGCAAGCAGTCAATTAGCCATTTCTTCTATATTAGCAAGCTAGGGGGGAAACCCTTGCAAATCTAAGTTAAGAATATATTAAATAATTATCTATTCCTCTAGATTAGAGAGCCAGCGTTAAATAGGGGTCCAATTGCATCGGGATTGAATGCTATAATGCTAGCAATGCAATGTAATATATAAGACTTAGTAGATTGATATAATATATTGAAGACTTAATTTTAAGTCTTTTTAAAGGGCTTGAAGGGCAAGAAGAATATTGGCCTCTTTATTAGGCTAAGATATATTAAATAGTTAAGAATTAATTGATTAAATGGAAAGGAGTGAAATTGAGGGATTTTTAATCTGCATACTTAGATAATTTGCATGCTTATTAAATATATTAATATAAATTTACTTTTCTTTAATAATTTCTTATAAAGATTTTTTAAAAATCTAAAAAGAATAAAGTTATAAACTTTATTATATAATTAGCTTAAGTTTAAAGTCTTAGCTATTTTAAATAAGATTTAAATTTTCAATAGATTTTTTAAAAACTGCATTTAAAGTAAGAAATAGCATTAATGCATATACTTATTTAATATATATACTTATTATATATATTAAGTTATAGCTATAAATTATTATATGCATTATTAAGCTATTACTATTATTAAGTATAATATTATATAAGAATAAGTCTTATAAATATATATACTCCTTAAGTTATCTCTATTTAAAAGACTTAAAGGCATATTTACTAAGGCTTAATATTATAATAACACTATAAAATTTAATATAAATATATCTTTAAGCAAGTTAACTTACTTAATTTTATAGCTATCTAAAGATAAAGTATAAAGCATAATAATACTAAGAAAGAGCTTATTAAATAATAAGCATAATTTAAGATGCTAGCACTTATTCTTATATTAAAGCAAGATTTCTTAAGATATACTTTGCTTAGATTAATAAGGGGGATCTTAAAAGGTAACTATAGCTATTTTATTATTATATTTAACTTTATAAGCAAGGGATTTAATTAAAGGGGAGCTATATTATTATACTTCTAAGAATTCTTTTAATTTATCTTTATCTTAATTAATTAATATACTATATAATAAAATATCTTATTTAGTTTTATTTCTCTTAGTATTATAACTTATTCCTATAGAGTTAAGTTAGTTTAGCAAGGCTAGGGAGCATAGATTATAAGTAGCAGTTAATCTTAAATTTCACTTTAAAGGGTAATATTAAGGAGTGGACTTTAGGCATAAGATATTAAAGAAGAGGTTTCAATAAAATAGCAAATGCATATAAGAGTGCAAAGATAGTTAAGGATTTTACCTTATAAGGCTATTAGAGCCTTAAAGATAGGAGTATATCCTAAGGCTACAATGCACCTTAGCGCTTTAAACTGCAATTATATATTATTAGTATTAGCTAATCAATAGATAATTAACATACATCACAAGCAAGTAAACTACCTAAGCAAGTAAACCACTTTAATTAACCTTCCAACTAAAAATCATAATAAAAACATAATTAACTATTCAATCAATTTAAATTAATCACTTTCCTCTTCTTCAAAAGTCTAAACTACTATCTCACCAGTCCTTGAGTTATGACCAGGCTGCCTGCAGAGCCCACAGCGCCTTTCCATCGATTGTGCCCCCCTTGCCTGGCCTCTATTCCTCGACAATCCGGCCTCTCCCTCTGCATCAAGGACTATTTAATCGACTGCATCTCTTCATTCCTATATAGTCATCTTCCCTCTGTCCTGCAGCCGGGTCCGCTTTGCCCTACGTCTCCTACTAAGGGTTGCATTTGCCTGCCGAAGGATCTAGACCTCGGACTTCAATAGGGCCACTTGATGCATCATAGCTTCTATCCCTTTAGTAAGAGAGTTTAGGGCCCTTAAAATAGAGGCCAAGGAGCTGCTTTAATGTCTTCTGATCCGTCTTCTGAGGTATTCTAACTGAGAGCTAGCCTCAGTTGCTGTCCTTGGTATTGAAGAGACCCAAGGGCTAGGGAGGTCAGGCTCCCCTTCGGCAGGCGTTGGAGTCCGTAGCTGCATATCGAGCTTCTGAATAACTGATTCTAGGCTAAGAGGAACAAGCCCAGCTCCTTTAAAACCCCCCTTGATATTTTTCTCTATAAGGGAGGCTTAGAAGGCAGCATGAAATGCTAAGAAGAACTCGGTCTTCGAGATATAGGTTATCGAGCTCTAGATCAAACGCTCTATCTACTTCCATATGCCTACTTAAGCGGCCCAAAGCAAGCTATATCAAGAGGCTAAAGCAGATATGATGAATGAGGGGGCATA
This sequence comes from Nectriaceae sp. PG4201, assembly GCA_023628695.1. Lineage (NCBI taxonomy): Eukaryota > Fungi > Ascomycota > Sordariomycetes > Hypocreales > Nectriaceae > Nectriaceae sp. PG4201. Next base: position 27,334 of record JAMAKE010000148.1, on the reverse strand, counting down.
TAGAGTATAATGATCTTATGTTCCTTGCAATAGTCCTTAAATTTAGTTGAATGATGGCTCCCGTGCCTATCGAGGATTAAGAGACAATAGAGACTATTTAATTGAGTGGCTATGTATTGATTGAAGTGCTTTAGCCACTTAAGCCCTGTCTCGTTATTAATCTAGCCATTCTAGGTTATTGAGATAGCCCAATCGCCTAGAAGGCTATGATCTTGGTACTAGGTTGCAAGATGATATTGGCCTGCAATAATGATAAATAGCGGGATTGACCACCTAGCTGCATTTATAGCCTGGATGACTATAACCCACTCGCGGCTTCTAGGCTAGATAGATTTTAAGTTTCCTTGCCTTTCTATATCTATTATAACCATTCCATTGCTAATAATGCCTATAAGGAAGCTAATCTCATTAAAGTTAAATAGATTATTTGATTTAATGCTATATTTTGCTATTATATTCTTTATAAGCAAGAACCACTAATAAATAAGGGCTAGATCTTTGCATTGGGCCCTCTTATAGTCATATTTGCAAAAGGAACGCATTTAAAGCTATAATTAGCGCCTAATGAAGTTAAAAGCCTAATGCTTGCCAATAGGTTATGCCTCTCGCTTAGCAAGCAGTCGATTAGCCATTTCTTCAATAGTAGGTAGGCATAGAGGAAACCCTCGGGAATCTAGATCAAGGATATACTTGACAATTGTCTATTCCTTTAGATTAGATAGCTTCTGCGAATTAGGTATAAGATTAGCTTGAGAACGCAGGCCCTTCTGTCGATGAATAAGGGTTATACGAGGGACTGTATAGATAGCTGCAGCGCGTCGGATGCTAAGCTTTGGGTCTTGTTGAAGAGCTTGAATAGCAAGAAGGATATTTGCTTCTTTATTTAGTTGAGACATTCTTTGCTATTGAGAATTAATTGATTAAATGGAAAGGAGGAGATTTGAGGGATTTATGGTCCACTCGCTTGGGTGGTCCACTCGCTTGTGATGTACGTTAATATTAGCATAGCCAATGCTAGAAGGTCTAATGATAGACTTAAGCGCTTAAGATAGAGACATATTAGAAGCTATATTTCTAGACCTCCTGAACAGATTAGTTTCAGACATGGTCAGTAATCTCCCACAGGGCGCTAGGTAAGCAGCAAACTAAGGGTATTATCAGCATATCTTGTTCCCTGGATACTAGCATTACATAGGCTAACACTTGTTCCACCATAGCTACCTCCCTTCTCCACGCGGCTGTCAAAGTGCCAGGGCACCATTACCACCCCTCGAGACGATGCCAGCGAGCCCTTGCCGCTCTTGCCGGCTACGTACCGCACCGAGTCGGACGACTTGGCTGTTGATGGCGGCGATGTTACTGCCTATATAGACCGCGAGGTTGTGGTTCGTAGGTCGTCCCATGCCACTGCGTCCGTTATACTGCCAACACTCGCTTGGTCGGGATATCTTTGCCACGGAACAGACGGATCTGCATCTCGTCTGGTCCACGGGCAGGATCTTCCTGAAGCCTATCCGACGCTTTCTTTTTGAGCCGTGCTTTTGGACCAAGTATCTGTCCTGCGATCAGTACGAACATGGCAGAAACGGAGCCCACCCGCCGATATGTATGCAGATAGAGGACGTCAGAGACGTGTGCTTGGCTTTCTCTTCTCCTATGCCGCGCTCATTTCTTACGAGAGTGACTTCTATATCGCGAAGGAGAAGCACCTATTGCCAGAAGAGGTAAAGTAGCTTGATTAGAAGGAGTTCGTCCGCGAGCTTTGCACCGGGCATATATATGCAAACATCAACCAACGCTTCCACTATAGAGAGCTTCGCTTTAGTCGGCTAGGCATCGTCTACAGTATCTCACAGACCCCATTCCGCGGTTACGTATCGCACCAAAACCGGTATTCTATCTTCGTCCAGGAACATTTTGCGTTGCTAGGCGCCATGACGATCCATGCAGCCGTCGTACTCTCTGCGATGCAGATCGGGCTGACCACTAAAGCACTCTCCCATAACCAAGTCTTCCGGTCTGTATCATATCACTTTGCTATATTCTCGATTCTGGCGCCTTTTGCCGTCATTGGCATCGTTATCTTGGCAGTCTGTAGTAACTTTGCTTATGATTTGGTTGTAGCTCTAGGGTATGGAAAGAAGAGGTTTCGAAACATGTCTCTGGAGAGCTTCTAAGACGCCCTGTACAAACGTTAAACCAAGAACGCCCATTCGGAGCGGCTGGAGCTTGGTCGGGTAATTCGTGGTCAACGCGATCTCTGAGTCTCCGGTCGTTTGAGGATGTGAACAAATAGAGGACCTCTTGTATGAGGATCAAGCGTGGGTAATGGCTAGAAATTGAGAGCGCAGTAATTGTTGCCTAGACCGTGATAACAACACAGCCAAGATAAAACAGATGGCCGATCACTTACAGTAGAAGGGTGTCTCGGGTTCCACTAGATAAGCTCTTTTTAGCGGATTCATTTTAGACTCTGATCGCCCAGCCCCATGTCTGGACTGGACCCAGCTAAAAAGAGTTAATCTAGTGGAACCCGAGACAATCGTTTAGCCTTCTACTATACTACAATTCCTTTTAGCATTATTAGTGTAGGATTTGCTTCTCTGTCAATCCAACACGGAATATCAGGTCGCGAATGGCTTCTTTCAATTCGGGTGTTCCTTGAGTACGGGTCTCTTGTCGCGGTAGATTCCACTTGGCGATTCGGCGCGAGATTGTACTAAAATCGACGGCGATATGGTAATGCTTCCGAAGCTTGTATTTGATCCTGCTTCGTCAAGACACCGTTGAGATGAAGAAAAGTAACATAGTCGCCGTATCGATCGATCGGATTCGGTGGTCGTGCCATGTCCGTTGACGGCCATCGAAAGCTTAGGCTTTTGTTTTTGTTTTGTTCTGCGTACCTCGGGACGGCCCGGGCCGATGCACCGATGATGATAGTGCTGGGCGCATTGGTCGGTGCGAAGTCACATGGTCGCAGGCAGCAGCCTAGACCTGTCCTGGGGAGGGGTAACTGAACCTCCACCAAACCTCGTCTGGCTTCCGGCAATGGAAGTCGTGAGTGCCACGGTTCCGGCTGGAACATCTGCTGGCCCTCGAAAGTCACTGGAAGATGCGGTCGAGGACTTCCAGACCATCTTGACAGATGATCAGCGCCGGACACTCAGCAGTATCGGCGCCATCCGAGACCCAGACACAGTCATGATATTCACCGCTCAGCTAGACCGTGACAACCAATTGAGAAAAGGCCGCGGAATTGCCTCCCGGCTCTATTCCGTTCTTCAATCTGTCCAGACATTCACCACCGTGGTCGACACCTTCGTATCGTCCCGTCCGGAAATTGCCGCCTTGGTCTGGGGAAGCATCAAGCTTGCCATGCTTGTAAGCGATGCGCCGTTGCCCTTGCGGTCATTGGCTGACGGTTGCAGATAGCGGTGAACTACACGTCGCGCTTCGAGGCGCTCTCTGCTCTTTTCATGGATTTGAGCAAACAATGCCCGCGCTTTGCCGAATACCAAGCCCTCTACACGAGCTCCACCAGACTCCAGAAGGCGCTTTGCGATTTTCACGCCTCCATCATTCGCTGCTGCAAGCATGTAGTAGAATCGATTCAACGACCCTGTTGGTCACTCCCTACCGTTGCCGTCCGAAGAGCAATCGCTTACTTGCCGCAGGGCAGAAACAGCTGAGGATCGCCATCTTTCAGTCCTTCGAGCAAGAATTCGAACCCGACGTGAACGACATCCAAAAACTGGGAAAGGAGGTGAAGGATGTGATAAAATTTACGAAAGCACAGGCTGATCTCCAGGAGCAGGCTCTCCAGGCAAAGGAGAGAGAGGCTGCGTCAAAGCAGAGGTCGAGGCTGAAAAAATTCATTCCGGGGGTGAAGAGCGAACTCGACACGATCAAGGAGCTGCAGGTACAACTATCCACACGCCAATCTAGTCAGTATTTCCCATCGCGCTAGAGGAGCAGGCGCTGACCTGTTTACAGGAGAGGAGAGACATCGACTCCTCGAGTCTCTCTGTTCATATGATCACGTGACTCCGTTCAAGGAAGCTCGCAAAAAGCACCAATATAGCACGGCAGAATGGATATTCACGGTTCCCGGATTTACTCGATGGTACGACGAAACCGGGTCAGCCCTGCTCTGGTGTTCTGGGAAGAGTACGTCGTGCAACACTCCTCAACGGACCATGCTAATATAAGGCAGTTGGGTCAGGGAAGACGATCATGTGGTAGGTTACCTAGGTCCCTCACTCCCGAAGTCTCCACGCAAGTGTTGACGCCCTCGAGCGCCAACGTCATCAACCATGTCCTCATAAAAAAGGACCGTGATGACCGTGCCGTATTCTTCTTTCTGCAGTACGACAACTCAGACTCCCTGACGGCGGAAACGATAATTCGATCGATCATCCGGCAATCCATAGACGTCTCCACACTGCCGGAGCACGTCGAACATAAATTGAGAGAACTAGATCGGAAGCCTTTTGTTCAGCTTCAAGACTGGGTATTCCTTCTCCGGCAAAGAATCGAGCATTCGGGCGCCTTTTTCATCTTTATCGACGGCCTTGACGAATGCGACGCCGTTGAGCGACGAGCCCTCCTTGACGCACTATCGTCACTTGCTATAATTACAACAGGTTTGAAGATATTCATCGCCAGTCGCGACAGTGTCTCCGTAGACCTGAAAGGCAGGTTCTCGCGTATGGAGCACGTGTCAATGACGCCCGGTAACCTCACTTCGGACATCCGTATCTATGTTGAGGCGGCCGTCCAAGAGCGGATGCGAAATAAAGATCTAGTGCTTGGAGATCCTAGTCTCCTAAACGACATCAGGGATACCTTAACCCGCCACGCTGACGGGATGTGAGTGACATTCTATTCAGCCTGAAAGGAAATACAAGCTCACCCTCCAAGGTTTCTCTGGGTTACATTTCTAATAAGCGAGGTATGCGCCGCATGCTGTGATGACGACATCAGACAGTCCCTACGCAGTCTTCCCAGAGATTTAGAAGATACTTTCGCTCGGATATTGTCACGCATCCTATCTCGGCAAAAGAAGGTCGAATTGGTCCAGAAAGTATTTCGGTGGGTGGCGGCAGCGAAACGGCCCCTGACACTCGATGAGATCCGCGAAGCTGTCTCTATCGAGATTGGACAGCCATACCTAAAGACTGAGCGGCTAGTTCATGAAATGAGTCCCATCGCCTTATGGTGCGAAAATCTCCTTCAGGTCACCGACGAGCAGCCCCAATCGGTTCAGTTCGCTCACAGCACCATCCGCGACTTCATAACCAGGGCAGACTTGCCGATTCAGCTTTCCGCTTTTCACGTTGACTTGGAGGAGGCAGATCATTTCGCTGGTGAAATATGTGTCACATACCTTCACCTCAATGACTTCAAGACGACCGTAGCCCGACGACCACAGCCACTCCGAGTAAACCCTATGGCTATGGCTGGTACTGCTCTTGGCCGGGGGCCAAAGGTCACCGAACTAGCGACGCGCTTCGCCGACGTCCTCGGGCATCGCAAGGCCAAAGGAGATCCAGATCTTACTGAGACCCTTGCGAGCTACAGCAGAGCTGATGGTTTAGATATACTTCAACAGAACCATCCTTTTCTCAAGTACGCGGCAAAGCATTGGGTTTTCCACACTGCCAACTTTTCAAAGGAAAGGTCTAGAACTTGGAGCTTGTGGCATCACATTGTCACGAATGGTCACAGCCTGGCGCACATACCTTGGCAAGAATCAACATTTTATCAAGACAAGCACATAATCCTCATCTGGAGTCACCGGATGCACCATTATGCTCTCTTACGCCACGCCAACAATGTCCCGGGATTCCCCGAGCACAAAAGAACGGAGCTAGTGGTGACATCAGCGTCTGAAGGTGATAGCGAAGCCATCGCGGTTTTTCTAGATGCTGGATGTTCAATGCCCTGCATCAACAGGGCGCTCCAGGCGGCATCGGAAGGTGGACATCTCCAGGTTGTCGAGCGACTTCTCAACGCTAGAGCCGATGTTAATGCTACTGCTGCTGAAGATGGAGGACGGACAGCGCTCCAGGCAGCATCGGAAGGTGGACATCTCCAGGTTGTCGAGCGACTTCTCAATGCTGGAGCCGATGTTAATGCTGCTGCTGCTGCTGAAGGAGGGTGGACAGCGCTCCAGGCAGCATCGGGCGGTGGCCATCTCCAGGTTGTCGAGCGACTTCTCAACGCTGGAGCTGATGTTAATGCTGCTGCTGAATACGGAGGACGGACAGCGCTCCAGGCGGCATCGGGCGGTGGCCATCTTCAGGTTGTCGAGCGACTTCTCAACGCTAGAGCTGATGTTAATGCTGCTGCTGTATATCAGGGACAGACAGCGCTCCAGGCAGCATCGGGCGGTGGCCATCTCCAGGTTGTCGAGCGACTTCTCAACGCTGGAGCCGATGTTAATGCTGCTGCTGCTAAATACGAAGGACGGACAGCGCTCCAGGCGGCATCGGGCGGTGGCCATCTTCAGGTTGTCGAG
>JAMAKE010000148.1:0-20718 GCA_023628695.1 Nectriaceae sp. PG4201 | reverse complement strand
ATTAATGCTGCTGCTGCTAAATACGAAGGACGGACAGCGCTCCAGGCGGCATCGGGCGGTGGCCATCTTCAGGTTGTCGAGCGACTTCTCAACGCTGGAGCCGATATTAATGCTGCTGCTGCTGAAGATGGAGGACGGACAGCGCTCCAGGCGGCATCGGGCGGTGGCCATCTCCAGGTTGTCGAGCGACTCCGCGCCGCTGGAGCGAAGTAATTTAAGTTGAATGAAACTAGGTCATAGCTGTCGAGATGCTCTTAAAGCCCAATATGCCTAAAGATGTGGACCAGGGTCTTATCCAGGGAGCGCGAATGCGTGTCGAAAGTCCATGTCGTGACCTATGAATTAAAACGCATGCCTGCAGACGTTACAGGTCGGCAGTTTAGTAACCAGCACATGTCTCTACCAACATTAACGTCCTAGCCCTAGATCCTTCGCCGATGCACCACCTGCAAGAGCCCAGCTATTACTGCTACTCCATAAGTCCTCTAACCGAGGGATATGGCTTGTGGAGTACAGATTGTCGGTGAAGGGTTGATGGTGTGGTGCTGAACGATCGGGGCGTCCTCATGTTTGTGGCTTGCAATGACGTTTTGTACTTGCCGGACGGTGTATGATGATTGTGGCGAGCTTGGAATGCTCGTCGCGCCCATCGTCAAGGCTTCTAGCTATTTTCGCACATGCTTCAGCTCTTTAACTTTTATTTTGTTCCACACGGCCACCCGAGCCACTGTTTTGCGCCACACAGCGCCACAGCAATCGGCAGGGAGCAAGGCACCAAAAGTCCCTACTTTAAAAATAAATGGGGTCTTCCCTTGGCCTCGCGAGAGCCCGCAAGCTGTTTGCATACATATTTATCGACGACCTATCGCGCAGTGGAAAATCCGGAACCTCCCGGTGAATCTCGGCAATAGTTACGAAAAGGGACCAGACATCCTGCTTGAGAGGGTGCCGGTGATTCCGCGCGCCCGAAATCAAGGGCTTGACCTCCGGAGCCATGTACTTGTTTACTTCGTCACCCATTCGAGGGGCTACCTGACTCTCATACAGGGCATGACCAAAATCTGCCAGCTTGAACACGTACTCTCTTGGCTGTGGTTCGGAATAGAGGAAGTTTGTAGGCTTGACATCTCCATGAACGATTTTCAGACTCGCCAGATAGTCTAGAGCGAGGAGACCTTGTCGTAGGACACCAGAGATGACAATTGGCATAGCCGCGTTGTCCACTGACCGTGACAATACTCGAAGGTCTCCTTCGCATAAAGGCATGACATTCATCGGGTTCAGCGGATCAGTGTTTTCGAAGTGTACAAGTTCAATGATGTGCTTCTAGCTTTATTATCAGAATTGTTACGAGCCAGTGCGTAGTGAAAGGAAGCGAATAGACCCAAGCCGGGAAGAAGGAGACATGGACAGCGTAGCTGGGGCAAATTAGAATAGACTTACGTGTCTCAATCTCTGCAAGATCTGATTTTCTTGGTTTATACAATATCGTACGAATTCGACTTTTGTTTCTTCGAGACGTATCACCTTGAAGGCGAGCATGCGGGCAGCGCCTCTTTCCACTCCTTGGTAAACTATGCCGAAACCGCCTTGTCCCACCACCACGCGACCGTCCATCGTCTTCGTGTTGAGAGAGGCCGAGCAGGTTGACTGAAAGCTGAGCTGCGTACGTACAAGCTGACGCTGTAATCAAGGCCGGACAAAGAATGATATCAGAAGGATACATATTTGTGCTGGAGAATGATATCTGCTGCGAGAGAGCGGAGGTGAGTTTTGTGTCGGCAAAGTGAAAGACGGGAGGAGGGGCCTTCTGAGCGCAAGACTTGAAGGCGGGTGTGGCAGGCACTGTTGAGCTGAATGACACAGGGGGACGAAGAATTGCTGGAAGGCGTTATGCTATCTATATATGAGAAACAATTTGACTTGCAAACAATTCGCGTTTTTGTTTACAAGCTACCATCGTCTGCCTCGCTGTTGTCAATGATGTGCGTTGGCCTTACATTGAGCGGACAAACCTTATTGACGATTGTCCTTGTTGGAAATGGCCGGAGTTTCTCGCACCTGCTAGAATCCCTTGAAGTTGGAATCCCTCGACGATTGCTACTACCGCTATCTACCTCCAATATTTCTCGGTGAATCCTTCAAAATGCCGCCTTTTTGCAGCCAACGTCATTACAGCTGAACTTGCGTTCTCAACTATAATGGGTAAGACATCATAGGACTGTTTCTCTCTGTAATCAGTTTATCTTTCCCAATTCCAGGTATAAATCTCGGTGCCTTGTCCTAGCGTATGGAGATCGACGGAAGCGAGTCTCCATACTAGGCATCAATGTTCAAATTGAATAAATAGCCCAGCATCAAATTTTTGCTGATACATGTCACACGCAAGCCTGCACGACAAGTTTCATCCAAACCATGAACTCGGCAACTCACGACAGTCTAGTCGAGGCTGCCTCCAAGGGTGATGTCGCGCGCCTGCAGCAGCTCCTCGCAGCCGAACAGGCACCTACTGAGGAGAACATTCAAAGATTCTTGGCAGCGGCGGCCTGGAAATCCCAAACGGCAGTCGTCAATTTCCTTGTCCGCCAATTCCCCCAAATTCCGATTGAAGAAGAGTCGGTCCGCGCAGGGATATATTCTGGCTCCATACCTCTCTTCTCAGCACTCCTTTCCAAAGACCCCTCTATCATCAACATGCAGTTCGACAGGCGCGGCACCCCTCTTATTGTGGCGTGCATGAGCCAGCAGTCTTTAGACTTCCTCAAATTTCTACTCGAGGCTGGTGCCGACCCCAACCGAGATCCGGATGCTCTCGGACCACCACTTGCTTTTATTGGTGCTTTCTACAAGGACTGTGAGGTTGTTGACCTGTTGCTGAGACATGGTGCAAAACTCGACTACTCTGGGGCACTTGCAGCAGCTGCCGGCCAGAACAACGAAGTCATGGTGCGCTGTTTACTTAAGCGTGGGATCGATCACGAAAGAGACTGGATCAGACCCTCGAAGGCGGACCTGGCGCTGCATATAGCAGCTCGAAAGGGACACGTATCGATTGTAAAGATACTACTTGATCATGGCGTGGATCCGGCCGCTAAAGACGGGGTTGGAAGGACAGCAGCTGAAGTGGTACAAGAGGCGGAGGCGATGGGACAGGACTTGTCAGACGTGAAACAACTTTTGAGCATGCCAGAGTGACAGGGATGTACAGAGGTGAATCTCTAGTCTGTAATTAAGTTATTATACAATCGTGAAATAGCCTCGTTTCTCATTGTGAACCCACAGCTCTGACTTATGCTCCTACACTGCGAGTTCATTCTGAGACGCAATGCGACATGAACTCTAGACATACCTGAAGGGAGCCTAAATACTCTTCACATTGCTATATCGACTTGTAAATTCGTCTCAGCCAGTAGACCTTGCATTGTAAGACTTGCATGCCAATTAAAGGCGCAGTACAACCATTTACATACGGGCCTTTGAATGGGACTATATGAGAGTATGCGGGTTTGATGAGGTCATGGACCTGATGGAATACGACTTTGAAAGCACATCCGTGCCATGTCAGCTGGTTGACCCATCTAAATATAAACATCGCAGAATCGACACCCAATTTTGCGACATTCCGATCTGAAATCTGAAATCCGGCCTCTCTGGCCATGGGAAAACGAGCCGTGAGAAGCAGCACGCGACACAGCCCCAATTATGTCGCTGCATGGAACTGTATGCATCCGGAGGAAGCGACTGCATCGCCACAACATACGCAGAGATGAGTGCCTGCGGTGGCGAGAAGCGGCAGCGCAAGGCAGACTCACCAGCCGCCCTGCCATCTACCGGCCGAGCCCAGACGGGACTCGGACTCGGACTCGGACTCGGCCTCGCGTCCGCGATGCAAGCTGGCCGGAGACATTGTTAATGAAGCTTTGGAAGACGCGGCTTCTTAATTTAGTTAGGAACATTTCGCAAACTGCAACAGCCGACATAAGCCGGAGGCGGTAGCTGACATGGCGGAGTTGTAAGTCGTGGCGAACATCTGAACTCCAGTTCTCTTCCATTACCGAGACTGTCTGTACCGAACTTTATCGTCGCTTGAATTGCCGCTCGATTAGGCAATACGCTGCGCCTGCCACATAATTAAAGGGGGAAAAACCAAAATACTTCTCGAACTCCCCATCTAAGTAGATAGCAAACCAATGATTAGTCGCTATGCTGTGAAACATCGATCCACAATGAACCACAACTTGAACATCATCTCCAGAGACAACGCCGCTACTGAGTGCAACGCGGCTGTTCTGGCAAGTCGGTTTTGCTCCACTTCAGTTAGAACAGACGCCCTGGGTGTCGCGCTTCGCTTTTATGTCCGTAGTTTGCCTCATGGGTTCATCGAAGGATGATGAACCTGACCTCACGAGGCAGTTCTGTTCTAGTCGTGGAGGATGGCTACGTTACAGAAGCGAGGAACTGAGCCAACAAAATTCATGTTATTTTTATAGCTTGCTATCTGAAAATCTTGAACCTTGTTCAGAGAGTTCCTGGGGGATGATGACACTCCTCGTCACAAAAAAACAATGCATCTAACTGTATCGGCCAAGCTTTACTTACTATACAAACACTCGAGGGGTGTTTGCTCTTCTAAATGAGAGTCGTCCATCGCGCCTATTCCTTGGGCTAAAAGCTGACGTGTATTTGCGGTAGGGTTGACATTTGGCGAGTCTACCACAGTCCCACCCTTCAAAGCCTCCAGGCCCGTCCATATAGCCGACCCCGTATTACTCTTTAGTTCAAGATCGTAAACGGATGCCGGAATCCTTCTAATAAGAACGTCATATGAGCTAAGACACGTTGTGGTGAGAAATTGAACCTGGTTGTGCATCTTCCAATCGTGTTTTTCGAACTGCTTATTCGAAAGATCTCGCCCCCATCACGAGTCCAGTCTCACGCGTGGCACCAGGAAGTGTTTGCTGTTACTTCCCTGCAGATTGAGCTGTCAAGGGTAGGATCGCCGGGGAACAGTCCTAGTAATGCCCCTTCAACGTTGCATTTAGGGCCGTGGTGGATTTCGGCTTTCCAAGTTTCTGGAAATCGACAGCGCTGCTAAGGCAGGGGCCAGGGGCAGTGACAATCTAAGATCATCTGAAGTATAATATTAGTTACAAGATCCAAGTCGCCATTCCTGTCTAGGCCAATAAAGAGCTCTGGAGTAACTCCTTGGCCTGCTGCGGTGTGTCCTTCTTACTACATGTAGCTATTCGGTAACTCTTTCAACCCCGTCGGCCCGTTCCTGCGCAACAGGGACGACATGTGCCTGCTTCTTCTATACCATCCTCTCTCTTTTCTCCTGCCAAGATGATGTCTCAACCTATCTCCCAGAACCACCCCATTAAGGGAATACTGTCGTTTCTTATCATCTGATAATCTCCTATTTCGTACAGGATATTCTCTCTTGGCATTTTGCTGAATCCCACAATCGTTTTCATAGGCTACCGTTGAATGTTATTAGCTAACACACTTCACGAGGCCTCTTTTGTCATTCGGATCGAACCGTTACTATACGACGCTATCTGGGGTGGTGAGGCAAGGGGGCAGACGTAAGCTATCACTTCGTTATAATTAATGCATCATGTTCTCTGCCTGGGCAAATCTAAATGCGTCAGCATTTCAGGACATCTCTCATAGACTCTATATCTTTTGGTCACTTGCTGGTGTCCATTCGCCACTATGTCGTCCCGGCGCCCTGAAGATACCGGAGGGCCCGGGGTTTCCGGGCGCAAAGGAAGCAAGGCATCTAGAGGACACGAAGTAAGTTCCCGATCTTCAACAATCACTGTTAATCATGTATAAAACTTTCACTGTCCTCACCCTTTCCCCACCTCTCACCATTCCTCTCCAACTTCTTCACCCCCATGCTGCCCGACGTGCTAACTTCTCAGACCTCCATCGAAGAGCACATCACCTCTCTCAAAACCCACCGCGTCAACACCCTCACCGAACTCTGCCGCATCGAGCGCATAGCCGCTGCCTGCACTGGTGAAACCCTCGCCGCCATCAAGGAGCCCATGACCTCGGCATTGGCTTACTACGTCACCAGCAACCAGTTCCTGACTGAGCTGCGCGGCCTCTCACGCAACTACCCGTTCAGCGCCGACATCGTGGAAGATGCGCGTGTGCGCGTGGCCGCCGACCCGTTGAGCAACCGTAGCTGGAACATGCCCTGGCTGTGCTTGACCAAGATGAGGAACGATGGCATGGTCAAGGAGGCCTTGAAGCCGCAGATGTGGGGAGGGACAATCCCCTTGCAGGAGGACTTGACCCGGCTTGCGGTGTGTTTCGAGAATGAATGGAACGGTGCGATTGACACTATGTTAAAGCATTGGCCGAAGAACCCAGCATATTCAGCCCTATTCCTCGTATGTTAATCCTTAGCCTCTATTTTAAAGGCTTTAAACTCTCTTGCTAAGAGAATAAAAGTAATAATATATTAAATTGCCCTATTAAAAGTAGAGTTTAAGAGCCTTTAATAAGTAAATGCTACCCTTAGCAAGAGGTATAAGGCAAAGTAGATTTAACTATAAAATAAAGGGAAGATAACTATATAAGAAGGAAGAGATGCAATTAATTAAATAGTCCTTGCTACTAAGGGAGGAGCTAAATTAGTTAAAAATGGGGGGCAAGGAAGGGGGGCATAATTAAGAGAAAGGCACTATAGGCTTTGCTACTAACTTAATTATAACTTAAGGACTTATGAGATAGTAATTAAGACCTTTAAAGAAGAGAATAATAATTAGTTTTAATTAATTAAATAGTTAATTATATTTTTATTAAGATTCTTAATTAAAAGGTTAAGAAAAATATTACTTATTATATATATTATAATAAAATTATATAATAAGTTCTCCATGCCGGAAGTGTGGTTTCTATTGTCCATTAGCGGCCGCAGCAGGACTGGACAGACTCGACAAGGCCGTGATATTGATCAACGCCAAAGCAGATGTGAACCTCGAGAACAGGGGAGGCGACGAGTGCCGCCTTTCAGCAGGTTTCACCGGAGGGTCAATGGACGGCGTCAGGTTACTCATCGAGCATGGCGCAGACGTGAAGGCCCATTTCAAGCGCAAAAACCCCCAAAGTATCTTGGACGCTGTTCTTTTTACGCACGACGAATCTCAAAGTGATGGCGGTCTAGAACGTCTGCTGAACGGAGGTTACAAGAAGGAGGATTTACTTGGAGACCCCGATGGTACGGCGAGGAAGGCTGTTGGAGACGGGGCTTTAAGTCGGGAATAACTGCCGAGTAAGGGAGGAGAGTTCTAGTTGGAAGCTCCGGCTAGTAAATTCTCATTTCCTCTTCGAGGCAAGTATCCTCGCTTCAAGGTCGGCGAGGATGCTCTCCCCAGATATAGAGTACACAGCAACTTAGCCACTGCAGGACTATAGAAGGATATTAATCACAAAGGCTTTACTTTCACATCATATAGAAGTAGCCCCCGCTTGTAGTACCTCGTCAGGCTAACCTAAGATTTTTCAAGGGCTTACGTCTACTTACATCTCTGAGGCTTCGGAGGCAATATAGACAGTTCGCGTTCGAGACAGAGGGGACTTTTGATTGCATCTAGCATATCGATAATTCAAGACAATATTCGGGTACTGCCCGTCCATTGATCATGCCCACATAATGCTCGGTTCACAGCTATGTACCTGCGGGACTTGTTACCCCCTATGTTGAGTATCGTATCATGGCTAAGCTTGGGCTAAGCTTGGGCTGAGGTGCCTAAGCAGGCCTACTTTTGGGATCGTATACTTCAGAAAGGGTCTCCCTGCGGGGGCCACATCTGACCTGCAGGGCTACGAATGACCAAACACCACAGCGCTTATGATCAGGCTCCGACACCTACCGACTCGGGTAGTAGCAATGGGCTAGCCCACAGAACATTCTCGCAATTCAAAATGCGACCCTATACTTTTCAATGGCAGCCCATCACCCCGAACCCGCGTTGTCGCACACCGATTCCTTTCTTGACACTACTATTCCAAATTTGACCAAGGGCACCTAAGTTTTATTGTAAAGTCACGGCCTGCAGAGATGACGTTTTCGTCAATCTGCTTACTCTGTGACAGCACAGCGGCCTGACAACCCGACTGCAGCGCACCTCAAGCGTGTTGCTCTCGTCGGCAAGCAATGGTCTACCAAGATGGGAGCTGAACAGCGCGCTTATAAGCATCACGACATAGGCTCGCGCCAGCTGGCTCCTACCGCGAACCCATGGCTAGCAAGGAAGTCCACGACGCACTCGTGGCCTTCGTCGCCGAGCGGGACTGGGCGCAGTTCCACACGCCGGAGAACCTTGCCAAGAGCGTCGCTATCGAAGCCGCCGAACTCCTCGAGTGCTTCCAGTGGAGTGCCGAAGCCGACCCCAAGCGCGTGCGCGAAGAGCTCGCCGATGTCCTTACCTACTGTCTGCTCCTCGCCGACCGGATCGGAGCGGACCTGGCGCAGATCGTGTTAGAGAAGCTCGAAGTAACACACAAGAAGTACCCTGTCAGCAAGGCGCGGGGCAGCAGCAGGAAGTATGACCAACTTGAGGATGGCCCAGCTTGACTTCTCCAAGGATGCCGTCACGGCGTGGAGGGCCCACGACGAGAGGCTCATGTTGGCCGGAGGTCTTGAAGCCGCCCCGGAAGATGTCCTTGTTGACCTTCCCGGGCTCATTCTACGAGGAGGTGTTGTCAACAAGTCCAGGAACCATGGTGATTGTTTTTAATGATGATAGCATTGGGAAGAGGCTCTTCAGTGGAGGATGGGATATCAAGTTGTCAACTGGTCTACTGAATACATTGCTCTCATACTACATTTCCAGCCCCCTAGTTCCTCGCTGTAATCTGGTATAGCAGGTTAGGGACATCAGCTCTTTCCACGGAGGCGTCCTCCATCCTAGTCCCCGTCAAGCCACCAACAATGACAAACCCAACCTCACCGGCTCCAAACGCCTCAACTGCTGCATGTCTCGCTCTCTCGACGCAGTCTGTTGCCACCTTGACATCCGATCTTCTCCCATACAGCGCAGTGGCGGCGTAGCGTAGACCGGGGCGATTGAGCGCCTGGAAAAGGACTGGGACTTCTGGATAGTATGAGTATGGTAGAGCTGGACTATCTTGCAAGAGTGTCGATATATTCGCCTTCACGCCCCGATGGAGCCTGCTCCTAGGGAGATTCTGTGGAGAGCTGGCGCTTGGTGGCACATACGCATCGCAAAACAGATAATCTGCCGGGATGGGAGAGACTGTTGCAAGTCGACGGCCTCTGTATCGAACACAGAGCAGCACCGTGTCTGGGTTTGCTTCCCAATCGGCCTCGATGTGGAAGGTGACATCGTCTGGCGGAGATGATTCAGGGATGTCAAATTGCTCGTAGCCAGCGTCAAGGCAATCTACAAGGGGAAGCTCGGGGACCAAAACTCCCGGCTTGATGAGTCCGTTGAAGTCTCTCGGCACGCCGCCAACATCAACGTCAAGAAGGGTGAAACAACCGATTTGTTGCGGAGAGGAGCATTTCCCTAGCAGACTGTTGGCGATCAAAGTGCGCTTCCCGACGATGCCCAAGCAATCTACATTTCTGAACTTTTCCTCTGCCCTCTCTGGATCGTAGCTCGTCCCATGTCCGCCCACGAAGAGCATTGAAAGCAAGGGAACAAGCCTTGACTGTCCAAACGCCCGCACACGTGGCGAATACGGGGGAACTGTGATTAGTGAATGAGAGCGCATGTACCTCAAAAACTCGGCTGATCGAAACCCCCAAGAGCCCTCAACTGTTTTGGATACCAACGAAGAGGTGTCGACAAGCCTTCCAAAGATGTCGTAGTAGTATCCCATTATAAACGACTGGAAGATGCAGAACGTGTCCACCTTTTGCGTATCGGTCATCTCCGCATCTGAAATGTCTGAACCGAGATGAATCTCGTCTGAGCTCGTAACAGTCGAGAGCCATGATAAGACGCTCGTGGAGGTGCTGCCGAGGCAGGTTTCAAGCCCCGTCACAATTTCTTGATTCGCAATGAATCCAAAACTCAACGCCAGACGGTAAAGTTCCTCAGAGGTTCTTCCAGTAGGTGTTCCAGCGTCCGCTAGAACATAGATAAGATGGGTTCGTTCTAGTCGGGCCGTCAGGCTGCTTGGGATCCCTAGGGGGCGTTCGCCTCTGGCAGACTGGTGATATTCCTCGTATATGCGGCCATTGGTTTGTGATCCTTGAACATATATCTGAATCGTCTTTGCTGCTTTCTGCCCATCCTTCCATGCGATTCTGCACTGGTTTTGAGCGCCATGTCCGATGGGGAACACGCTCACAGCCTCCTCTGGATGCTCGAGGGGGACTGTGATTGAGGCATCTCTCGCAACAATAGCTCTTGTGCTTTCTGGGGTTACCATGCCGTGCAGAAATGGTTGTGCCGAGTAAATGACTGTGCAAAGACCCCGTCCTGTTTCCAAGGACTCGGCCGATTGGACCTCGATGATATCGATGCCCAGCCGGGATAGGCAAACGGCCATCCCTGCAACATCAGATGAAGCAGTGTTGAAGAATGGTTCATGAGAGCCGAGTAGCCAGGCAAGAAACTCTTCAACGTGTCTTGACTCCGTCTTGGGTAACAATCCACCCATAACATGACCATTGCGGATCAACTCTTGACGGTACTCATCCGCAGCCTGGTTGAGACCACGCAGGGCGACTGTCGATCTCCAGGCGTTGAGGCGAGACGAGTATTGAGATCGGAGAATGTCCTCCCCGTTTTCGTGAAGCTTCAAAAGAGACTTGAGCGTGTTGTACAATATATCTCTCACAAGGCCTTGTTTGACGAACTGCTCCAGCACAGCGACCAGACAAGTCATGATGCTGGTGAAGAGCGACAAGTCCTATCTCGTCAGTATGAGACATCATAGTTGGTAAGCTGCGAAAGCTGACCTGCAAGAGAGTTTTGCTGTCTTTGAGGACCTGTTCGATGTCACGATCCTCCAGTCGCAGTGGGCTCCCGTTTGCAAGAAGCTGAATCTGTCTTCTCCATCGCTTATTGAATGCGGGAACATCGAGGAGCCCACGGCGTTGGAAAATGCTTGACGCGTCTTCCTCGAGAAGAGAAAGAAGCTCCTTGTCGCCTTCAGTAGCCGTCCACCAGTTTCCCGCTCTCCTGCCGAGGGCAATAAGGGAGGAAACATCGCTAACGCCTAGCCCCAAGGCAACGAGGGCACCAGGGGCGGTCGTGACTTGGATTGACATTCTGAGAGAGTCGAATGCCAGCTTTTATTACTTGAGAAGTGGTGGGACAAGATTGCCAATAAATAAAGGAAAGGAATTGGAATTTGAAATCAAGACACAGCCCTGTGGAATTGTGATTTCCGAAGCGGGGAAAGAAGGCAAACAGCTGCAAGGCGACAGATATGAGAGCATTGATATGATCAATTGCATTCAATTGCACATTGATGAATGGCCAAGTGAGAGCTATGAGGCCCTCGGGACATCTGCCAGAGGACCTCATTGGACGGTCAGCGCCACCTTGCCTGAGGCCTTGACCGGATATTTGAAGAGGGTGTAAAGCGTGTAGGGACTGGATTGGATAACTGAACAAGGCATTCTACGCAACGTTTGCCTAAGCAACATGGCAACGTGTAGGCTTATGCCAAGTCCCAACACTCTCGCTGACGCTGTAGCAGCCTTGAAGATGCTAAAAGGCAGACAAGCCATCGCAAGAGGTACAAAGCGCTGTTGGACGCACATGCCGCACATATCAGGTTACGGAACATGCCCGCACCGTTAGTCAGAAGGCGGGTGAATAGGACATCCGGAGGGTCTCTCGGGTTGTCTCCCGAGGCTTGGGCGTCTCGGTCATCGCTTATGCGCTGACGTTACATCAGTTCGGACATTTGATCAAGATGGACGATCGAAGTTTGTTCGCATAGTCTTTGAACTGGAGGTTATAAGGAGCCACGGCTGTGTGCTCTCCAAACAGTCCGGTCATTGGTCAGCCACCTTGCAGCACGGTGAGTTGTCTGTCGCAGACTGGTGAATATTTTCTCTCGACGTCAGACCGCCGCCTTGACAGCTCGGGCGTGCCTATCAAACAAGCGCGACGTGCACATAGACCGCAAGCTTACCGATATTAGACGCCATTGCAAGTTCATGAGCTGCTCATTTCCATACTATCGGCCGTCGCTTAGGCGCAACGCCCACGCGGCCTTCACTCAGCTCTCGCCAGCCCAACGGTCAACGCGAGAGCAGAGCCAGCTCACGCTCTGCCAGGCGACTCTGGAGCAGACCCTCTACGTTGTCAATCCCGAGAGCCGCCTGGGAGCACAAATACAGGACACTATCGACGAGATAGGGCGTCGCCTGCTGGTGGTGCTGCCGAGTGAAGACGCCGCGCCCACAGTGGAGGTTGACGATTCAGAACCTTCCTCCTCGCCCAGCAGCAGTGTTTATTCGGATGCAGTCAAATTGGTATCCGACGCAGGAAGCGAGCAGACAGCGCCTTCCTCACGAAATCCCATAAGCATCGGCCTTGAAAGCCCGTTCGCACGTCTCCAAGTGAACAAGAAGCGTCATCGAATCGACGACGATCGGCTAGAGTCCCCAACAAAGCGCCGAAAGAAATTCCAGATACCCAAAGATAAAGAAGTCATTGTCGTCGATTAGTTGTTGATCGACCTGAGCCGACATCGTTTGGATCTGGCAGAGTTTAGAGGCATTGTGCTCCGGTGAGGAGCGGGAAGACAGACGCGCAGGGAAAGTCAGTTACGCGTTGTTTATGGTAGCAAAGCTTGCGAAGCACTTCTTAATGTATTTGTTTACCACGAGGCATGTACAAAAAGCGGGCAGAGACTGTCTCTGTCGTCCAGTCGGAGGACGATATCCTGCGGTATGTGGGTTAAGGAATGCGACACGGTAGCTCCCTGGATTGCAAAGACAAAGGATGATATACCTTCAGCAAGTCTCTAATTCACCTTGGTTGCGATTAAACGTTTGGGCATTGTTCTTTTAACAACAATACTTCGATTTCATGGAGGCTGTCAGGTGTTGTCATTCACTCTGCACCTCACCGTCCATCGAAGCATACCTCGCTTGAGCCCCGCTTGAGCTGATTGCTGAGATGCTATTTTGCTTGGATAAGGAATTGAAATCCAGATAGAAGGCCTTGGGGTATCTGGAAGGGACAAAAAGCTCTTCTTTCATGGCCGTGTGTCTCATCTTAAGGATCCAGCAATGATGACTCTAGCCATGTGTGGTTCTCAAGGCTTTCGAGCCACTCTTTCCACTGCAATACCTGCGCATAACAATTTGAGACTCAGTGGGGCCTTTTTGTATAATGATGCCACCCTTGAACGGGCCTGGCCTGACGGAAGACTTTTAGAGGTTGCTATGTGGGATCCATGCCCTCTGTGCGTGGTCCGGTGCCCCCATTCTTCTCCTCTTTATAATTGCTTTAGTGTCGCCTAGGTTTGCCTTTAATCACGAATTTAAGCCTAAGACTTCCATTTTAGCACTCATTCTACCCTTAGAAGTTGCATTGGATTGTCATATATCTCTATCTAATTAGGACGCTTGCACTCAGGTGTGAGACTTTGTCTAATCACCAACTCGGCACTATGTATACTGTATAGCTATCTCCTTTTAGAAATCATCTATAATAGTAATATCGAGTTACCCTTACCGGTGTAGGCCTTGCCCATCCCTCGTTAGTTATATACGCCCTGAGGCTAAGCGCATCGGAGAGTCCGTCGCCAAGCCCGATATGATTATCTTTGCAACTGGCTGCGTCCCCCACTTCCCCTTCCTCAATACCGAACATAATGCCGGCCGCCGTCCTTACCCAATATCCCACGATGCTGATGTCCGCCAGGTCTGGTCCTTCAACGAACCCACTGTCGGCTTCATCGGCTTCGTGCGCCCAGGCTTCGGTGCCATTCCTCCCCTGGCCGTGGTTTTCCCCCTTGCGCGGATGGCAGATGAGCAACAAAGATTCCTTGGCACCTGATATGTCAGCTGCCTCTGGCAGGACAACCCTTTTATTAGTGGGGGCAAGAGTGCCATGGGCTATTGGTTGAGCAGCAGTGAACGTTGTCATTTGGGCAATCAGCACTGGAGTTGGTATCCCAGCCTCAGCTCATAGCCAGGAAATCTTCGCAACTCTAGGACCAGAGGGTACCCTAGGTGACTACCAGTCTATCACATTCAGAATATGCTTTACCCTGCTCACCAATCGCATGGTTCATGCAGAGAATAATGAAGCAACGCCACTAGTCAGCCAGTAGCTGAAGCATAAATACAATAAGTGAAACATCAAAGAGGATGCATGAAGCCTCTCAGAGATGTTATTTCAGGCCCGCCTTATTTATCTACCCGGTCATGTAGCTTCACCAATGGACTCCTTACTAGGCTCCTCCCTAACCCAGATATTGCCTTGCGTCTTATTTCTAGAATCTAGTGGTATGTCACTGTTGTTGCTTCGTGATGGGGACGGTGCTCGTGGCGATCGGGAGAAGGTATCGTGGCGGAACCCGCTGTTGCCATATGCCAAGTTGGATCCGGATTTAGCGTATGAGGATGTCACATTGGACTTGCTCTTGTTAAAGAAATATCCCTATATCGATCGACTGAGGGCGAGGTTGGCGCCAGCGATGCCGAGGTACAGCTCGAGGTTGAACCAGATGGCGGCGATGGCATAGACCCCTGGGAAAAGGTGGCTGTCAGTATTTACTGTATCAAGACGCGTAGGGTTTCCAGCTCACAACTGAGGTCTGATGTTTTAATACCCAGAGACGCCGCACGGGCGACGCCGAAGCCGGTGAATTCGAGACTGGACCGTGCCATCATGCACACGACCTACATTAGACCAAGGCTCATCAAGGCCCACACAGAGATCTTTTTCTTCAAAGGAAGTCAGACTTTCCAGATGACTAGCATGGGCAGCAGAGAGCAGATGATGTCGGTGAGGATGGAGTATGCTGCGCAGTAAGAGTCAGTCAGCCGTCTATCCGTCTATCCGTCTCTCGACGTGAGACATACCGATGGCCAAGTAGATGGCGTAGATGCGAACCTGTGGATCCCAGCACTTCCCAGAACCCGTCCAGTACGCTTACACAGGATCGCATTCAGCGAGAAGGATGATGATGCATCCGAAGTTGGTGATGACCAAGCCCGCCATGACAGCCCAAGCGGACCTTCTCACCCCCCTCGAGTTCTTGATCCGTAGCAGTAGCAGCAGAATGGAAACCTTGAGCAGACAGATGCTGGCGAAAAACAAGATCTGGGCGACCCATCCGAGCATATTGTTCCGTACGTAGTTCTCGGCGGGGATGTGCCATCTGTGTCGGCCGTTTCCAATGCTGACCTGGGCGGCCTGAGTTGCATATCGAGCAATCCCGAGCAAGGTGGCAATGACCATGGTATAGTCATCCCATTCTAGATTTCGTAGGGCTGATCGTACCTAGATGCGCAAGCCTGCTGTGACGACGACAAGCACGATCAGCACACTGGAGACTCCGAGCAGGACGGGACCGACATTCTCGTCCGGCGGCAGTGGATCTGGGGCGTTGCAGCCGACATGCGTACTGTATTGAGTGCAGAGAGTACCGAACAATCGTAGAGGAGAGGACGAGAAAGGAAGAGACCAGCAGCGCCGAGCCAATGTTGGTAGTTAAATAGGAGTGGTGCACACCTATCCTACCCACACGTCGCATAGTACAAGACCGGAAACGATGTGTCAAGTCAGAAAGAGCATCTGAACTTTCAGCGGCGATGCGGCCCAGCCATGGTTTCCCCTAGCCATCACGATGCCTCCTCCTCCTCCGCCCGATGAGGTACTAGGGCCAGTGCCTGGTATCTGAGGTGCTCGTCGACGCTCTTCGGCAAGGGCAAGGACCCTTGCCGGTGGGCTGGATGCAGGGGCTCTAGTCATGTCCTTCGACAACTGTCCTCTGCGAGTATACTAGCATGTCCAGGGAGTTTCGCTGCGGAGAGAGCTTGCCTATCGCTCGGGCGTTCGCATTCGCAGATATTTCCATTAGGTATTTTAACTTTATTAAGTGCTATTTATAGTTTTAAATGCATTCCTTTGGCAAATATAATTATAAGAAAGTGTTGGATTGACCCCTCATGTGGTGACATAAGACCCGAATTTGAATAAACCTCTGATATACAGATATCCTAGCTTTAGTCAGATGACTAGAAAACCCCTCTCAAGAAAAGAGGGGACAGGAGGCATCCTTGATGAATACAAGAATGATCTTGGGGCTTGACATCGTATTGATCCCTATCTATTTGATTGAATGTGCCGTACGCTATCCAACAGAAAGCTAAATATAAAGATATAACGTATATGTCAAGTGAGTGCAACAGACAACTGAGTGCAACAAAAATCTTAACCTTTTCAATTTAAACTACAATAAAAATACAACCAAGCATCTAATCAAATAAATTAATCACTCTCTTCTTCCTTAAATATCTCAATAGCCTCCTGACAAGTCCTTGCATTATGACCAGGCTTCCTGCAAATTCCATAGCATCATTCCTTCATCTAAGCCCCCCTCTCTCGACCCCCTCTCGCTGACATTTCGCCTTGTAGTTGCGCATCAGCATCCATCTAATCAATTGCATCTCTTCCTTCCTCTAGAGTCATCTTCCCTTTATTTTGCAGTCAGGTTCGTTTTGCTCTCTGCTATTTACTAAGGGCCTCATTTGCCTATCGAAGTTGCTTATTCTTAGACCTTAATAATGCTACTTAATGCATGATTGCTATTATTCCCTTAGAAAATGACTTCAATGCCCTTAAAATAGAGGAAGGAGAGCTGCTTTAGTGCCTTCTAATTTGTCTTTTAAGATATTTAGACTGAGAGCTAGCCTTAAGTATAGTCTTTAGAGTCATTGAGACCTAGGGGATAGGGAGGCTAGCCTCTTCCTCAATAGGGGTTAGAGTCTATAGCTATATATCAAGCTTTGAGATAACTGCTTCTAGGTCTAGAGGGACTAGGCTGGCCTCTCTAAAGCCTCCCTTGATATTACTTTCTATTATAGTAGCTTAGTATATAATATAGAAAGTGTTAAGGGGATTTATAATAAAGCTAGTTAAGTAAGAATGAGTAGGTAAGTATATTGAACTATTAAGACTAAAGCTTGCATTTCTCCTTAGGATTGATATGCAAGCAATTATTTAATGACCTTAGAGCGCAACTTAAATATCTTGCTAAGTAATTATAATATTATAACTCCTTAATAGAAACCTTAGGGAAAAACCTTATCTCTATAAGGCCCTAAGATAAGTAATAACCTTTTTAAGGTTATAATATATAGAGCGGCGATGATACTCTTAAGTCCCCTATTATAATTATCCCCCCTCCTAAGGCTACTATCTTAGTAAATAATAAGTGATTAGAACTAAGTAGATCTTATACTTAGGGTAGCTCTACTTTTCTAGCCTTGCAATAGTCTCCTTAGTTAATATCTTAAGTTAAGTGAATTTAAAGTATTAATAGCTAGTTACTTTGCTATTAATAGGGATTCTTATTTTCCTTACTTAGTTTACTCTTTTATTATTATTTTCTTTTAACTTATTTTCTTATTTATTAACTTTTTCTTAAATAATAATTTTTTATTATAAGTAATTATTAATTTATTTATATATATCTTATATAATGCTAGCATTTTATTATATAATATATTAATTATTTACTTTACTCTCCTTAATAAGTTTATTTTTATATAAGTATTATTATTTTTAAGGCTCCTAAGGCTAATGCATAAGCCTTTAATAATAAGGAGACTATAATTATAAATCCTCCCCCTAGCCCCCTTAAAGCGCTAGCAAACTCCTTTGCACTAGACCTTAATAACTTCCTAGACTTCAGTTTAAATATAGGTAATGATACCAAGGCCTCGGGCTATAGTCCTCCTCCTCCTCCTAGCTCTTTAGCCTTCAATTCTAGCCTTAGCAGCGGAAGTAGTGGTAGTCGAGAGGAAGAAATCGACAAGGAAGAAGAGGAAGAGGAAGAGGAAGACAAGGACAAAACCCCTGCTTGCGCCAGGTCGTCAGCGACTCGCTGCCCTTGCAAGACCCATTCAAAGAAGTTGCGCCGGCCATTCTACATTGCTAGGGTTATTATATGCGCTAATTAATGCATGCATTGCCTTTAAACTGCCTGCTAGGCCTATGCCTGCCTTGAGCTTAAGCCTCTTGAGATTATCTATGCTAATTATATATTTAATAATACTTTAAGTAAGCATTATAGCTAATGCAATAAATATAAGGATACTTATAAGTTAATAAGTTATTTAACTTTACTCTTAATTTGCTAGGTATTAGCCTTTATTAATAGGATATATAGCTTATTATTAATATTAAGGGCAATTGCTAAGATCTTATTAATTTTTAAGATTAACTTTATAATATTATTTTTTAGGCTTATAATTAAGAATTTAATTATGCCTTTATTTTAAAGGATTAATTTATTATTGCTCTTTTAAAGGCAATATATTAAATTATATTAATTTAAGCTTAATACCTTATTAAGGCTTTTAATAAGGCTAAGCTAGCTTAATAATAAACTTATAATTTAATTAATATTAAGAAGAATACTTTAAGTGCTTATATTACTTATAATGCCTTTATCTTAAATAAAAAGATATTATTAATTACTTAATTTTATTACTTAAGTTATAATGCTATAAGTTTAATAATTATACTTTATATTATTAATATATTGCTAATGCTTTACTTAGCTAGCTAATTAGCTTTAACTTTAAGAGTAAAGTTAAATTTTATGCTTATTTCTTATAAATAATAGATATATTGCTTAATAGTTAGCTATTTAAGCTTATTATTATATTATTTTATTTATCCTTTAAGAGAATATTATACTTAATAATAAGGTTTCTTACTTAGTAATTACTTATAATTTATTAATATTAAATAAGTTTTAAGAATATAGTTTATTAATATATTACTTAGTTGCAAGGCCTTATTAAAATTTTACTTATTTTATTTTTCTTACTTTAGTTAATAGATTTATTAATAAGTTACTTTTATTTATTTTTCCTTTATATATAAAAATTACTCTTAATTAATTAATTATTAATTAACTTAGACTTCCTTAGATACTCTCTTTTTTAAGGGCATGCAATCCCTTCTTAATTCTTAGATATCTTCTTAATAGCCTTAAGGCATTTTACCCTTGCTTTGCAATAGCACTTAATTGCTTAAGCTGCACCTTGCATATCTTCTTTAGCTACCTATTAATTATATTTTAAGGGCTATCCTTTTTATTTAATAAGGAAGTATAAGTATCCTTAGATTTTATGCTTATTCTTAACCTCTTTAACCTCTTACTTATTATCCTTATCTTTAAGTTTTAATATTAATAGTGCCTTATTTACTTATCCTTCTTTTCCTTTTTAAGGTTTAAGTAAACTTATATAAAAGATATTATAAAGGTATATATATTATTTTAATAAGGCAAGGCAATATATCTACTTATTAATTGCCTTTAAGATTCTTAAGGGTTTAACAAATTAAGGTGCTAGCTTTCTCTTTCTTTCTTTTAAGTATAAGTTCTTTAATAATAAGCTTATTAAGTCTCTCCTTCTTAATATAAGAGGCTTATAATATTAATTATAATATTTTGCTTATCTTTTGCTAATATCTTATTAATATTTTCTTAGGCATTCTTATAATTCTTTAAGTTTCTTTACTTTAATAAATATTTTAAGGACCTTCTCTCTTAAGGCATTATCCTTAATATCTATTTTAAACTTAAGCTAAAAGCCTATTAATACCTTAATAGGCAATATTTTAATTATAGCATTTCTTGCATTATTATAAGTAAATTAAGTTACTTTTAATAATTAAGGCTAATTTAATTCTTTCTTATTAATAAAAAAATATAAGTAATATTTAAAAGTTTAATTCATTTACTTTATTTACTTATTAATTTATAAGTAAAATGCTATTAATAACCTTTATTTTACTTTAAAGTGGAAATATACTTTTAATTAAAATCTACTTATAAATATAAAGCCCCTATTAAAGATAATTCCCCTTAGTGCTCTATAGATTAACTTAATATTTTAATGAAATAATTCTATTAATTTTATTATAATAATATTTATCTTTATTAAGAAAAAGTAAGTGAACTCATTATATTAATTAATAATAATAAGTATTGCATTTACTTCTTTTTTATCTTAGGTTATTAATAGTAAGCTTATAATAAAGTCTATTAATAGTTCTTCTATTAATTGCTTAAGTATTAATAATAATTTCAATTTATTATATAAGTAATGCCTTTATATAATAACCCCTTAATAAATATTATAAGTTCTTATATAGTTCTTTATATCTTCTTTAATGCTATGCTAATAAAACTTCCTTTGCAATAACTTAAGAGTTTATTTAACTTTAAAATATTTAGTTAATAGATTATTATAATAAAGCTTTAATAACTCTTCTTTAATGCATATCTCTTTAGATATAAATAGTTAGCCTCTATAGTATATTATTTCTTTAGTATTAATTAATTAAACTTCTTTAATTCCCTATAGCTTTAGGTCCTTATTAATAGCTTTTTGCCTTTTTATCTTAAGGTCCCTTTCTTAGGCTTCCTAAATAATTTTAATAAGTAAGTTATTTACTTAGTCTTTATATATTAACTTATAGCTTATTATCTCTTTAATAGCTTAATTTAAGA